>VZTO01009940.1:33326-50590 GCA_013400615.1 Syrrhaptes paradoxus
AGCCCACTGAGTCTATTTTAAAGAAATGCTTAGAAAAGCAAAGATAGCCTTCATGTCATTGTAATGCTCCAAGCCTGTGTTTTTTTTTTTTTTTTTCAGACCGGCCTTTGTAGCAATGGATAGGTTATATACCTATTTTTTAACCTCTTAACCTTTTAACCTCCTGGGTTGGAAAGTAAGACTGCTCTGAAAGCTTTAGCTCTGACAGTGGCTCTAAGTAAGCCCATTTGTGCTGCTGCAGTGCTGGTTCTGTATGTTAATTCTCTAGTCATGTCATCAGGAAGGTGCTGGCATTCCGAACCAGCAAGCACTTCACCCCTTGACCGTAATGGATGTAAAATGCTGGTAGTAATAGATGGAAATAAAAAACTCCATCTTGGCATGCAAGAGATTTGCAATGGCATTTGGATTCTCAGAGTGCTGTTTGATTTGGGGCTGAACGCGTGGGTAGATGGACCTCTCTTGCAGGAGCTGTTGTTTTTGTACTCGTTGTGTGAAAAACAAATTTCAAATAGATGGCCTGTTGCACTTCTCTTGCAATTCATATTATCACCCCTTTGGTTTCTCAATAGTAATTCCCGCTCTGAACTCCTCAGGGTTTTTCCTTCTTTTCATGTCTTGCAGGGAGGAGGGTGAATTTTATTATCAACAGAAAGATCTGCTTCCTTTTGTTCCCTTTACTGTCATCAAATATGACATCCCCTGACTGACTTGGTTAATTTTAAAATTGATAATTTGTGCTTTCCAAAGCAAAATGAAGCTGTTGCTGTACTTTAACTACTACTGTTTCTACCTGAGAAATTATTTATTTATGCTGTATGCATTGTATGCCAAAAAAAAAGGCCTGAGCTTGTTGCTCCTATATTTTGGCTGAATTTAGAAATTCCACAGCAGGCTTTTTAATTTGCACTCCTACAGTTGTAGGCAAAGTATAAGTATGTTCTAAAAGATAGCAATCCCAGCTTATTTTTCACCAGCTGAGGATTGCAAATGAACCAGAAAACATATTGTTGTTTCTCTTCGCCTTACATATTCCTGTCAGCTTTGTGGATGCTAAGTAGGTGATGCTGGTTTATGTTCTTCTTGTCATTTGTCTTGGTGTTAGAGTTATGAATTTTGGAAAGTTGTGTAGACAAAGAGGCGAGCTTGTTCTATTCTGAAAGCCGGGTGATGTATATTTAATTTTGTAAGTGGTGATTCTGGTTATAGAGCTACTTTGTGCAGTGCAAAATGATTTTAATGTGCTTCAGAATCTGTCATAAACTGGGAGAGGGAGGTGGAGCTTTCAGCGTCCGACTTGTCTTGCAATAGGTCGGTTTATCAAACTGATCCTTAGGATGTCTTCATAACGTAGGGAAACATTTTCCCAAAATCTGCTATTGCAGAGAAATCCTATCTGGAGTCATGAAAAACTGAGGTTCGTTTTTGTGATACTAGAAACGAAAAACATAATCCACTATTTCTTTTTAATCTTTTGTGTTAGAATAGTGGGAAATGGTGCTGTAGTCCCTAATGGATGGATGAAAATTATACAGAACTCTTTGGCAGGTGAAGTGTTAGGTCACANTACTGCTTCTACCTGAGAAATTGTTTAATTATGCTGTATGCATTGGATGCCAAAAAAAAAATCATCTTCAGATTAGATTTATATCCATTTACCTGGTTTTGACTCATCAACTACCTTTAGTTTCTGGTATTGGTTTTATAGTGAGAATATTCCTTGGGCTATGTTTTCCAGGATTGTCTAGACAATAATAATGTGAGCTTGTATACTGTAACATTTGCTGAGAGATAAGAATATGTGCCAAATTCTTATCTCGTCCTGGTTTATTAAATAAAATTTTAAAAGGTGAATGTGCTTGGCCTGCTCAGGTGCTTCTTTTGCCTTCATGTTCACTGCTAAGTAAAAAAAAAAAAAAAAANCTTTCAGCGTTCGACTTGTCTTGCAATAGGTCGGTTTGATCAAACTGATCCTTAGGATGTCTTCTTAACGTAGGGAAACATCTTCCCAAAATCTGCTATTGCAGAGAAATCCTATCTGGAGTTATGAAAAACTGAGGTTCGGTTTTGTGATACTAGAAACGAAAAACATAATCCACTATTTCTTTTTAATCTTTTGTGTTAGAATAGTGGGAAATGGTGCTGTAGTCCCTAATGGATGGATGAAAATTATACAGAACTCTTTGGCAGGTGAAGTGTTAGGTCACATATAGTAAAGTTTGACCTTTCATGGTCTTTAATGTATTCCTGCAGTTTTCTGGGATTCCTTTAATTATAGGCACTTGATATTTCTTTTAATTTGGGACGTGTAGTGTTAAGATGCCTTGGGCCAATGCCCTCCAAGTCCTGCCGGTAGCAGCTTTGAGTCATTAAAAGCCATGTTCTGCAGTGTGCCATGTCTCCTGGCACAGAGGGGTCAGAAGGTTGTTGGATCTGAGCCCCTGAGTGGTGTAACAGGTTTGTCTTAGTAGAGATGGTGTGAAAAAACAAACAAACAAACAGTGCCTGGAGCACTGTGTACATACTGGTCCTTCTGCCGGCTCTACGCTCAAGGCTCTTCCCAGACTGGCAATGGAGGAATGATGGTGCTCCCTTTTGAGACGTACAGCTAGATGTGAAATGAGGTCTCTGAGTCCTATGCCAAGAAGAGGTATGGTCTGATCTGAAAATTGGCTCCTCTAAATTTGTCTGTTTCCTATTAGAGGAAGTACTGAGAGCAAATTGTCAGTTTATGATGCCTGACCTACTGCTCTCAGGATTAAATAGGATACTCGCTTTTGCTCAGTAGCCATAAAGGCTTTAATAGTTGTCTGTTGCAATTTTGGTAGGTAAGTATCAGTGCTGTCCTGTGGTAAATTTTTGTTTCTTAATTTATGTCCAAGCTAATGCATTCTCGGAGAGCCCTGAATAGTTGACTACACATAACCCCTCTACATCCTGCCAGTTAGTTAATGCTATGGAAAATATTCACCCCTCATCAGCTCCTAACTTTTAGCGTGCACGAAAAGGTAGCCCAATTTGCCCCAAATCCTGCTGCTGTTAAGATGAAAAAAAGTTTAATAAATTTACTCAAATAGCAAAATATATTTCATGAGTAGCAGACAAAGTGAATTCCAGTTAGGGAAGATCTGGGTGACAAATTGTATGTTAAATGTTTTTTTTTCAAGGATACAGGAAATGTTAAGACATAGAACACCAGCACAATTGATGTTAGTATGTTTAAAAATACAAAAATAAAATGTGTGAGTGTGAAATACATCAAAAGGGAAACATCTACCACTGAATAGGATTTCTCTTCGCTTACAGTAAACTTTTATTGCTGATCTGGCCAAATAAATCTATGGGCATGTGAAACTTGACAGATTTGAGGCATTTGAGATGTCCACTAACAAAATGCCGAAACGAGATAACGAGCGTTAATGCAACAAATACACCTCTTTGCTTCAAATCTTGATGTTTTATAGTAGATAATAAAAAGAAAGCAGCCAAAATGCATAAGCCTCCAAAAGTGAATTGCCACCTTGCTGACCAGTACTGCAAATGGTAAATGTATAATGTGAGTGCTGCTGCACTGGGGCTGTTGTTCTTGGGCCCTTACGTACGAGGTGAGTGCCTACTGTCATCTGTAACACTGTTTACCCAGAGTTGGATTGTTGTAGTTCAAAATACATCTTATTTTGTCCAGTTTTGTGATGAAAAGTTGCTTCTCATTCTGGATGATGTGTAGGTTGGCTAAGAAAGAGCCCTGTGTAGAGAAGAACAATTATTTGCTTCTCCCTGTGCAGTGTAGATCTCTTATTACTAAAATCCAGGAAGGAAGGAGACAATCCACGGTGATGTAGCTTTGTACAGATTTAACTCCTTGCCTGTACATAGTCAACTTGATAATATATCTGTGGAGACCCAGGACAATACGTTGCCTTGACTCAAAAGATGAGAGCCTGTGCAGGCTAGCTTCCCGTATTTGCCTAAAATGAGGCAATATGAGTTTTCATCCTGCATATTGAAGTCCACTAATAAATGATCTTCCATCAAAGTTGCTGAATGTTTATGTTCCAGAGTAGTCAGCATAGCTAGTGCAGGAGTGAGTTGCGATGGCAGAATGAAACGTTTATGGACTCCTAAATATTTTTGGTAAGTCACGAAAATTGACAATGACATAATTTTCTTTAAGGACTTCGGGCCACAAAGTACAGCTGGTAACATCAGGGAGTTGGACACTGCAGCTGGTAGATTGTCCATGTGTTGAGTTATGTTCTGAGAGAATTCCCACTTTAATCTGGAAGTCTCACTTTATCCGTGAGATTTGTTTTATCTTCCCCCCCCAAAAAAATGTTCTGGGTAAATGAATCCTTGTGGTAGGTTTTTAGTTTTCTGTAACAACGTGCAACCATCTATTGTGACTGACTTGAGGGTTAGCAGGGTATGGTGCTGGTGCTAAACTGACATCTGCTCGGAATGATTGTATCATAAATCTATCAGGGAAGAGTAAGTTCAAGTAGAGCTGACTTAAGAGGTTGATTTTTGCATATGAAGAAAGCTGTCCAGGATCACTTTCCTTGCATCAGTTCGTCATTTCTTCAGCTCATACATTCGAACGTCTATTTGTCAGACACTGGGCTGTGTTGTTAATCCTCTTCTCTGCTCTAATATTCAGTTGTTTGTCTTAAGTATGATTGTTGCTACTTCTCTGTGTCTTGCAGTCTGATGTCCCCTTTGCAGCATCTTATATTCTAAGGAATTTCAGTGTTCTTGTCTCTTACTCTATGTCTGGAGGTGAAAGGAGAAACATTGAATGACTCAGGGTGACCCAGTTGTCCTCAGAGGAGGAATTAATCTTCAAGACTAAGATTTCAAACAGGAGAGTGGGTTGAAATTTTTCTTGGTGCTCTGAGTGTAATTTAGCAATATACTATACTATATTTCAGTTTCTTAGAGTACAGTGGTTTTATTTTTATATTTTAACCTTTTGTGAAGATTCCCAAATATGTATGTAAAAGAAAAAAACAAGTCCATCATCCTTTTAGTTGAAGTGACACATATTTGGGCTGTACTAAATGTAAGGGAAGAAAGGAGAGCAATCCCCGCATTTGTGCAATGTGGATTCCCACAGTTGTATTCAAAGCAGAGGATCGTCCCCTGTTCTCATTTGGTACTGTTATGGTTTTTTAAAGGTGAATCTGGCAGGTTGTCTGCATTCCAAGTGAAAGAGAGCCCCTGGAGGCAAGTGGCTTATTTTGAGAATGGATCTCTATGAAAGAGCTGCTTCCTTTCATAGTGCTGCAACTTGCCTACAGCCTACTTCTCTAAATAGGAACTTCTGTATTAAAAAAATAAATAAATAAATTGCTGCTACAGCAGGGTGAGAAGTTTGTTGCCCGGTTCCCTCCTGAAGAGATGTTTTGATGTCTGTCTCCTTGCCTCTGCCCTCTTCTCTTCCCCCCACTATTTTTGAAAGAAACCTTTTTTTACTTTCTGCTTGCATAGCAACATCTCTGATCCTTGCCCTTTCTCACTGCCTTGGGACTTTGGTTTCATCCTGTCAGCAGGTAAATGGCCTTAAACCCTTCATGGTTTTGTCAGCGTAAAGTGGAGCTGAAAAGCATTACATATGTTCTAAGTTGAGAGGCAGCTCTTTTGCCACGTTCAAGTGGGTCTTCCCTTCCCCCCCTTCCCCTTCTATTAAAGGGCTCAGCCACAATGAAGCTTTAATCAGCTCCATTGATTTAAAGCTAATATGCACTTGGCTTCAAGGCTAAGGGCTGTAGCGCAAGCTGAAGACCTTTAAATCAGAAGTTGGGATGAAAAGCCTTAGGTATATCATATTGTCTGGTGCGCAAAAGAATAGCGGCTTCTGGAGATTGCAAATTAACTGTAAGAAAAAAGCACAAAGCAGTGTTTTCTTCTGTGTTAATGTAACCTCAGCTTGCTGAGTTACAAAAGCTTCGCTATCAACATTTCTGCTTCGTCATGTAAATTAATAGAGTTGACTGAATGTGTGTTAGCTCTGTGATGTTTTCAGCACTCCAATTCTGGTTGGTTTCAGTTGTATTTAACCTAATTGCCAAACTGATTCCCATCAGCAATAACTTTTAATGTTTATTTTTCCCAAAGGGAAAAAATTGTCTTGTCTGTATTCTGCAATTAAGAAGGTGATGAAATATTCAGTGTATGCCTCCACTCTGACTTAAATTCTTTTGTTAACTTTATCAGATAAACTATAAAATATTAACCAGCCTACTGTCTGAGCATGTGTGAGCTGTATACTGTTTATCAGACATTTTAAGGTACTTATAATATTCAACATTGACTACATCACACGAGAGACTGCATTATCCTCCCTTTTCATAACAAATGCTTTTGATGGGGTTTGGTGTACCAGAATGTGTGTTCCCAGTTTCTTTCCAGCATGATCAGAATGCACAGGAAAGTGTTGTTACTACAAGCCTTTATTAATGTTTTAAACAGGTGGAGCAGAAATAACATGTTTCCTTAATTTGTCCTTTCACAATATTTTCTGATCACGCTGGGCTGGAGTGCACAGTGGTCCTTACTGGAATTTTGTAGGCAGTCGCAAGACTGGGGCAGTCTAAGTTTTCTATATATGGATGTTGCGTGTAGCTACTACACGTAGTAGATAGGAGCAAACTTGGCAACTGGATTAAAGCATGGCTAGGTAGTTCTTGCTTGGCAGTAGTGTCTGAAAACACCTTATGTTTTACATGTCAACTTTCTGCGAGCCTGAAATTAATTCATATGTTTACTTGTTCTTTTTTATCTTTTTTTTTTTGATAACCCCAAACTTTTAAGTTTTGCAGTTGGAATCTGTGTGTCGATGCTGAAAGCGCTGTAAATTAGCAGCATTTAAAAGCTGATGAGAACAAATCCAGTGAGATGAGGGGGGAAAAAGGGAAGGTGTGGTATGCTGCGGGAGTGTTTCACGCTGCCGGCTGATCTATCTGCAGCAGGCGGGTGCAACCTTCCTCACCTCCCTTGCACGTTTCCATGTGGCTGATGGGGCCGCATACGGGCTTCTTGGGATTTTTCTTACCTGCCACGCGAAGCTCTGTATACCAACTCATGACTATAAGAAGTCTTTCTCTGTCCCATCCTTTTCTCCCTGTTCTGCACCCTGATTGTGTGATATGAAAGGGCTGCAGTCTGGTTTTATTGTCATGCTGTTAGGAGGTTTGTGTTCCCAGGTGCGGTGTCTTACTCTCCCGGCAAACCCTGTCCTGGAGATAACTGCTCGGTGAGCCCCGCAGCTGCATCCAGCTGTGCCCCATCCAGCTGTGCCCCATCCTGGAGCACAGCACTGGACTGCCAGCCCAGGAGCTGTCAGAGGTGAGGCAGCAAGGTGTGCAATGGAGACTGTTAAGGAGTGAAACTAGATAGGTCTGTGTCTGGAATATGTGATGCTGCGGGGATTTGAAAAGCCTTTCATTGCCAGAGAGTCGAGATGACAATTGCGTGGGGAACAATAGAGGTCTGAGTGACAAGCATTTCTTTCCAGGCAAGTGGTAATAGGCACTACATCCCAGCTTGCGTTTGTTTAAAATACCGATACCTGGTAGATTTGATGAAGTCTTCTGCGGTTATAATTTTCTGCAAGTGAAGGGCAGTCTGGATGTCCTGGTGTCTGACACTCTGGCACATGTGACCTTTTGGCCCCATTTTGTATGATAATTTTTTTTTTAATTAAAAAAATGCTGTTTTGGCAAACTATGAAGTGCTTTGTGAACAGGCTTATTGGCTAGCCTTTTCAAATTGAAACTTTTTGTGTGTGTGGTATGGAGGGGTAAGGTTTGAACTGTCATATTGATATTTTCATAACAAAGTTGCAGTTATAAAAGCATAATCTTAGGTTGAAAGAGTTAAAATGGTAAAAAAAAAAAAACAAAAGAAAATTTGTTGATTATTAGTCAGGATTTTTCTTCATGATTTTGACTTTTTTGATTTTTATCTTTACTGAAGTCAGGAGCATTTATTAACTCAAGTTTTCCTAGCGCAGGTTCTGTTTTGTGTGTTTTGTTTTTGTTTTTTTTTTTTTTTTTTTTTTTNTTTCTTACTAGAGATACAGTAAAGGTCAAAGCAGTTAGCATTATGCTGAAAGTGTATATGGAGTTTATTGTTTTTCTCAGAGCAAGTTGCAAAGTTATGCAAGACAACAGAAAATAATAATAAAACTGAACTGAGATGAGACTGCCTCAGAAGAGTAGAGCAGACCACTGAGAAGGTCAAAACCCTTCTGTGGGCTTTGCATAAGTATCCCAAATATTCTTATCTGAAGTCCTGCAGCAAATATCCTGGTTAAGATACTTTCTTCGGTTTTTTTTTTTTTCTTTTTGGGTTTTTTTTTTTTTTTTTTTTTTTTTTTTTTTTTTTTTTTTTTTTTTTTTTTTTTTTTTTTTTTTTTTTTTTTTTTTTTTTCTCAAGGATAGGATGCTCTAAGTGTGTGGTGGTAGTGTTTTGTTTTGTTTTGTTTTGTTTTTTAAGAAAAAGAATATGTCACAGAGCCAACAGTTCCATTTGTGAGATAACTAATATGATTAGGACTTCATAAATTTTGTATTGATTATTACAAGGCAACGAACATACCAGTGCAAAGGCATTGGAACAGCAGTTTAAAAACGGGAATTAATTCAGGAGTTCTCTAGCATGGGTCCAGTGCCAATACATTACCAGAAAACTCTTTGCTTTTGAACTTGGAGATAAAGGACCAAATGCTGCAAACAAATGTATATTTAATTAGCTTCAGTGCTGCCTCTAGTATGTCCTCTGGGAGCAGAGTATCTCAGGCGTGATAAGTGCCTGGTCTTAAACTTAACATGTGCTAGACTTCTGTGGAGATCTGCTGTAAAATTCCATTTGGTACAAATTCAGTGATGTGTCTCCTTTGTAAAATACCCAAAACACTTCTCAAAATTCTAATTCACTTTGTGGTATCAGTAAAAAACAAATTGAGGAGGAGGAATAAGAAGTCCCAAGAGATTTGATTTTAGTTAGCTGATTAGTAGCCTGGGGTACTGTTGATTTGGCTTGTGATGTTCAAGAATGTGTGTGTGTCCCTTTGTGTGTGTGAATTTTGCCCCAGCTGTAGTGACATTACAACATAAATGCTGAGAGAGGCAGGCAGACTGACTTTGCTAAGTTTGTTGTTAAAAGCTCTTCTTCAAGAAGGTCATGTCAACTTTTGGTTATGTGTGGCTGCAGTTGCCTATGAACTTGTAGGGAAAGCTACAGAAAATGCCTGATTGTGGAAGAAGGAGGGGTCTCTCGTAACTTGGGGATGTCTGTAACGTGTTATGGATTTTGATTGTGATGAACAGGGCTCACATTTAATGCCAGGAGTATGTATAAACCTGTGTTATTTAGCAACTGTGGCATACTTTTCCAGTAGGATGAAGGAGCTGCAACCAACAAATGACAAATTTTAGGATACTTGTCCTCTTTTCACTACATTCTTGGAATAAATAATTGTTTTAACATGTACCAAATGCAAATGAGAAAATCAGGTGCTTTAAGGCTATTCTCAAGGCTTAACCTTAGCCTAGAGAAGCTTGTCTTCTTCAGTAGTCAATGAACAAACTTCTAAGTTACATCAGGACACCTGGGTTAATAATAGAATCATAGACTATCTGGAAGGGACCCATAAGGATCATCCAGTCTAACTCCCTGCTACTCACAGGATTACCAAAAACTAAACCCTATGACTAAGTGTGTCATCCAGATGCTTCTTGAACTCTGACTCTTGGTGCCATGACCACCTCCTTGGGGAGCCTGTTCCAGTGACCGACCACCCTTTCAGGAAGGAACCTTCTCATTTTCCTGATGCAGCTTCATTCTGTGTCCTTGCTTTTGCTTTTGCTTAGCGTTTTTCTCAGGAGCCTGAAGGAATGCATCCCTCCTTCCTTCACACACTGTATCTGGAATGCAAGGAAAATACTGTCCAAGGGCTGGTGGCAGTGGTTGTATGTTGGTGCAGCCTTGCAGGCTGTGGGAGACCTGTAAATGAAAGCACTGCAAGGCTGAATCCCGTACTACAGTACTGCGTGCAAGGCCAGAGCCAAGTGAAAATTAGGACACTACTTGGTTATAGAATCACAGAATCATTCAGGTTGGAAAAGACCTCAAGGATCATCAAGTCCAACCGTCAACCCAACACCACCCAACCCACTAACCCATGTCCTGAAGCACCACATCTACACGTTTCTTGAACCCCTCCAGGGATGGTGACTCCACCACTGCCCTGGGCAGCCTGTTCCAAAGTATTGAAACGGGTGCTGGTCTAGATCTACCTTATTTTAAGCATTATTGGAGTTTGTGACGGAAGAACAAGGTAACTATTGAATGTCACTGTCATTGCTCCTTTAGGACTAAATCTAAGATCAAATTGCGTGTGCGTGACAGTTTCCAGAGAAATATCTTCTTGTGGCTTTCTGGATTAGTAAAAATGATGTGAAATGAGGGGGTGAGCTACCACACTGCTAACGCATTAGTGCTCTTACCATTTAGCCCAGTCACCATAACTGAAGTGATGTTTATCTTGATTGAAGATGGAATAAGTTCTCTCATCATTAAGGACTTGAAACAAAGCTACTGAAATTAATGAGGGAAAATCCCGTTTGCTACAGTGTTTGTTGGCAGAGGCATGAAATCCTGAGCTCTGCTTTGCAAGCTCCCCCCTCTAACGTAGGAATTTGCCTGTTAACAAACTGGTTTTGACTAAGTTATCCATTTTGCAAGGAATGGATGTTTTTGGCACTGATGTAGGCCATAGAGTAGAAGACCTGTGCAACAGCTTGGCATTCCTTGGCTCTGAGTAATAACAGAACAAGTTCTGTGTTTAGTCACATGTAGGCAGCCCAGTGTACTTCATACTTATTGATTCACCTTGTTGATAATTGCAGAATGCTGCTAATAAACGAACCTGCTGAGAATTAATCCATCTCTATTGTATCTGCATAGATACACTCCTTGGTGTCAAGTTCAAAGGGCACGGAAAGGCGGCTTCAGTTTCTTCGAATGTTTATGATTTTTAAAAAGTGCAAAAGGATGATCATCTTCTAAAAGCTTCAGCTATTTTGTAAGATTTACCTTTGTCACCAAATATTTCCTGCTTTCTTCTTTTTTTACTTTGAGAGAATTATACAGGGACAGGAGGGAGAGAGGGAAAAGAACACGAGACATTTAATTTTAATTTCCCTTTTCCCAGACTGTTCTGATTCATGCAGCATGCTCTTGATCCCAGTGTTTCTTTTTGCTGGAAGTACCATGTTAATGCTTTTGTGCTATTTGCTGCAATCATACTCTGACAAGTTTTCTTTGGTTTCATAATTTGCTATTTAATTTGAAAAAAAACCAAAAAACAAAAAACAACCTCTGCACATTTTTTAAAGAACCAAGGGACAGACTTTCTCAGGTATGTTCAAAGCTTAAGTAGACTGAAGAGAAGATTCAAACTTGAGGCATTCCAGCCATAGCTGCTCAGTTCCACCCCTAAACCACAGCCTCGTGCTCTGTCACTTGTGCTGATACCCGTTTGTAGAGCCATGCACTGTTAATCTGTTCAGTGAGCTCGTTCAAGTAGTCCTCTGAAAGTGAGTGGTTATTTCTAACCCTGATCTGACTTGCAGCACGTGTCTACAAATCATTTGCAGCACAACGGGTGGCCAACAACCACTGCTTCATGGGGTCTGGGACTCCCAGAGCGTGCGACGCAGAGCGGTTGGTATCTAAATACGTTCAAAAGATCTGCACCTTGATGTCTGGCTGGCTTTGTATTCTGAAAGAGTGAGAGTAGGTACAAAAGTTCTTGGTCACTGCAGCCAAGGTCTACTGAAAACAAGATCTGGAGGAAAGGATGGTGCTGATGTTTACCTCGTTCTTTTCTCCTTCAAAGGACTTAAAAAGTGAGGCTTAAATAACAGTTTGCAATGTAGTGTTAAAGAAGTGCTATTTCACTTGCATCCCAATAAGGAAAACAAGAGAAATGAAGGTATTTGCACAGTACTAGAAGGAAGTCTGGTGTGCCTGTGTAGTGGTCTCTGTTGCGTAACCATGAATGGTGAGTGCCATTTTAGATGTCCAAGAGCGTCTGAGCCATCTGCGTGGTCTGTGAAATACATCACTGGATGTATAGGACAGGCAGGCTATGTGGGGAGAGGTAAGCAAACACCATGTGAGATGCTGTACAACACCTAAACCCAGCACTTTGTATGACATTAAAATAGCACTAGCCACCTGCGCTCAGGCAGCCGAGCGATGCCCTGTGTAATTTGTGCTTTAGAATAAGAGAGACATCTAACTCCCGTTAGGCAATCACAAGGCAAAGTGATTTCTGTCGGGTTTGTATGTCATTCATGCTGTTGATTTGTGTCAGAAGAAGGCTGAGAAAATGCTCAGATGAGTCATGGCTTCTTGGCTTGCATACCAGGAACCCAAACAGAGAGTTAGTTCCTGCTTTGTGGAGCTCGTGGTGAAACAGAAACGCCAGAAGAGTAGCCGGTGGAAAAGATATAAAAGTGGCCAGTGAGTGAGCAATTAAACCAGGGCAGAACTTAAGCCTCTGCATTTTGAATCTGCTGCTTCAACTGTAAGACTGGATGTTCCTAACCGTTTGTACTGAACACTGGAAAAAGGTATGTCAGTCTGTCGTGAAGTCCTACAGGACCAAATTCAGTTCTAGGGTGGTTGTCTTGATTCCTACTGCATCCCTGCAAGTCATGAATTATTACAGAGATGGTCTGTAGATGATCAGCTCCATTCAGTGAATCCTCTTTTCATAGCATGCATTATGTTTGGCAGTAAGAGGCACAAAACGCTTTAAAGCCATAAAAATAACAACTGCTCTTCGGAGATCAAGATGTGCGAAAGCAAATATGCATGCTGAGTAAACACAGGAGAGGAGAGCTAGACAGGCAGTATGTGTACCTTCTAACACATGTCAGTGTGCTTTGCCAAATCCTGAATGAGTGCTTGTAGTACCTGGACAGGAGTTGTTTGGTTTTTTTCCTGACCAAACTCTGTTACCTGATTATCAGGTGAGCTATGAAGCTGCTTTGATAACTCCCGCAGTGAGTCACCACTGGATTGTTCCGTGCTGCTTCCAAACCTTGCATTGTTTTATTCTTGTGTAGTACGTCATGGCTTTAATAACAAGAATTTCTTTGAAGTCTGTATGCCTTACACTGAGAAGATGGGAAAGAGAGGTTGTTTGTGCATCATTATGATTTCTGTTACTAGCTAGTGAGATGAATGTTGCTTGCTGAGGCTGCTGCCTCGCTCGGCCCTTGCAAAAGGGGAATGGGAGGAAAGCAGGGAATTTGATGAGGAGTGCTGGTTTCTGCACTCTGATGAAGGCTGATCTAGGTGATTATTGAGAGCTGCGCTGCTGATTACTTGCTCGCGTTCTCTTTCTCAGCAGATGCCACCGAATCATGTGCAATTTGTGACAGTAAATTAGAGGTGATAAATAGAAACCCTTTGCATCCAGTGCTCTCAGAATTTGGGGAAATATATTCAAATTTAATGGAACATTGATTCCATCCCCTAAGCCTTGATATCATGTTTCCATTTATTTGTTCTGTGGTTTATGTCTTTACCCCGTGGTTAATTTTCCTGACTGGTAGATTGCGAATTTGATGAGAACAGGACAGAACCTTCATGAATTGCAACAAAAGTACTTCTGTATCAGATGCAACTATTAATATGATTTTAAAATATGATATACGTGACTTTCCTATGTAAATTTGGGCTATCTACACGGTTGTGGTCCAAAGAAGGATGCAGACAGCTTGAAGAAAGCAGCTTTCTTATGAGAGAGCATTTGGCTATTCTTAGTTGAGGAATTCCTGATGGTTTTGGTATGTCAGCGTCTGTTTTGATAACAGTCATCTTGTGCAGCAGAAGCATTACTGTTTTGTAGGAACTTAAAGTGTGCCGGACCCATAACTGTAGCCGAATGGATATCGCAAACTTCAGGAAACCTGAAGGGCTCAAATTCAGTCTGAGGAAAACGTTATAATGATGGTAAATTGCTCACCCTTGATTTTGTTTCAAGTATGTCAGCTGTAAAACTGGGAAGAAAAGACGACCACTCTGAAAAAGAGTTTCTGTGTCTCAGGGTGGGAGTTATCTTGCTTAAGCATTTTATACAGAACTACTTACTGGTTGGGGGTGTTTTGTTGCTGCTCTTTTAAGCTTTTTTGAAGCGTTTCCCAGGTGCATCAGGGAAATGACAAAATGGGGCTTTTGAAATAGTGAAACTAGTAAAATAATTAATAAAAATAAAGGCTGGAAAAGTGGTGTAACCAAAATTTGCATTGGCTTTGGAATGGAGAGGATGAAAAGGACAAACTCGTGCTGTGGTGTGCGTTTGTGTGCTGCTTTCTGCTCACAAGCCCTATGTCACTCCCATGGAAGTTGAAGTTTAAGGAGACTGGTGTAGCTCCATCAGCACTCTTCACACTGGGAGACTGGTTACTGCCAAACATAATGCCCCAAACTCATTGCGGGTCTATGCGTTAAAATAGTGTTAAAAGCCGAGCTGTTGTTGTGTCTATTTTATTGGGTCAAAGCCCTGAGACTGAAACGTAGAGGTTCCATAGGCCACCTAAAGAATTTCTAAATGCATATGTAAATCCACCTGGATTTCTGGCATGGAAAAATCTCTAGAAGAGTGGTCCTTTTGCTGATGCCTTTCAAAAAGCTGTGGAATTGGTTGCTTGTGGAGCCTGTGGGAGCTGGGATTTAATGGAGGTCATCTGCATCTTCTGCGCTTGTGCTACACATCAGGTTGTCAGCCTTGTTTTGGACTTGTACTTGCAATGGGGGCAAACTAGGGTAATCCATGGGTTTTGCCCAGTTCATTTCAACTGCAGATTTTACCACTAATTCAAAAAGGCTAAAGGAGCTCAAAATGCATGTTCATTTTCTGGGGGGATGGAACAAAACAAAACCCCAGAGGGCTGTGATATGTCAACACCCTTTAAGAATCTGTAAAGTGCTTTGAAACATCCTACTAGTTGTTTTGATAATAACTTTGACATCTGATATTCCTAACAGTGACTCGTTAGTTTTGTTTTACAGAACATGTCTGAGGTATGGGGCTTGACTTAGCTGGGTGGTAGACTGAGGTCACCCACTGTTGAGTGCTATGGGCTGAAAGTGACTGGAGAGATGATGCTATTACCATAATATTACATATGAAATCTCTCTATTAAATATACCATTTATTGTTGTGCCAGCACCACAAGTTTAACAAAGTCCATATGTGTCTCTTAGAATATTGCCAGTGTGGTAAAAGGCTAGGATTGATTTCTCTGAGCTTGTACGTACAGTGGATTTAAAATATTCATAGTCTTCAGCCTGCTGTATGGTAACTTAATAACACACTATTTGGAAGAGAGAGAGAGTGATGCTGTGAATCTTCTGGTACTGCTAATGGATTTGAAGAGGATGCTAATGCATTGTACCAGGAAGTGAATTGAGCTCTTGTGTGTAAAGGGGGATTAGAAAATATAATTATGAAAAAAGCAGCCGTCACAGGCTTGAAGAAGTTTCATTGATGTGTGGCTGCTACAAACAATGTTTTGTTGATGAGAAAGATGACTTTGATGGGTGTATGCTGCAATAGTAATCTTCTTTATGAAGTAACATGGAATGAATTATAGAAATAGCAGTTTTGTGAACTATGAAGGGAAAATTAAATATGAAGTCTTATTGACAAAAACTCATGCTGCTTTTAACTTGAAATAAGTTGTCTACAGAAAGCTAAGCTTTCCCATCAAGAACTGCATGAAGGCTTTGGGAGAGAAATACAGTATGTTGTAACTGTCAAGGCAAATGAAAACTAGGTCCCCCTGCTACGCAAACAGTGGCAACTAGGAAATTAAATAATTCATGGTCTCCAGCTGAATGTGGGAGAAGGATCTGAGCTTTTTTGAATATCATTTTCTAGTTCAGAAGAATGAATGGCATGTTGTTATGAGTTGCAAATATGTTGGTTTGGATGTCTTAAATCAGCTGCCTTGTGTGTGAACACTACTGGTGAGTGCTGATGACCCTAAATACTAGCTGTTATCACACTTGCTGGTTCAGGTATCCTTTTTGTTATTCACATTTGGTGTGCTCATTCCCGTGCACGGGAGATGCACTTCTGGACTTCCACGAACAAGCATGAAGGCATCTTCATTGAAACAGGTTTCTTTTGTGATTGAGGTGTCTTGGTATGGGAAGCTTGTAAACAACTGATCTTGGGAGAGCCCAGAATATCCGAGTCGTCTCAGATTTTATAGTGGATTTGACTGCGTTACTCCCATATGTTTGAAATCAGAAGCCATTAGGATGATGGACATGTCCACAGCCCTTTTCATGGGTTGCAGCAGAATGTGAGAACTCGTTGGATGGTAACTCCCTTTTCCCTGGTGAGAGGAGGTAATGTTTGTACTAGTGCATCGTCCTGTGCATGGAGAAGCCTTTCTGCCTTGGTACTGGCTACATTTAGCAAGGTAGACAGAAATGTCGTGCATCACAGGCCATGGCATAGTTCTACTTTTGAAACCTCTTTTTACTGCTTTGAGCAGCTGTGCCGTTACGTAGTCCCTTTCTATGGCAAGGACATCTGGCTTCTCAAGCTGGTTCCTTAGGTGATGTATAGCCCCAAATACTTTCTTAAGGGCAGAAATATTTGACCATCTAAATACTAAACTTTTTAGCAGTAAGACATAAGACACAGAACCTGCATGTTGAAAAAAAAAATGCTTAAACAAGGACGAACTGAAGAACATGAAATTAGCTTACCTTCTCTTTTTCAACATGTACCAGTAGATGTGGATTTCACTAAAATTCTGATAGAGAAATGTATTACTGTACCAAAATAAAATTCTTAGGTCTTTTTCCGTTGATACAAAACACCTTGTCTCTTGTTGAGACAAATACTGTAAATGAGATCTCTGCTAAGTTTGGGTAGGCTGTTCTTCATTCCGAATGTTTTGGACTTACTTGGTTGTTCAAATATCTGTTGTTTCTTTTTGTTTGTTCACGTTTCCAAAATTTGGAGAGGGAAAATTACTTTAGACTGGATTGAACAGGTTTAACTTTAAAAGGGCTGAAACTGTAATGTTTTGAATATGTTTTTTTTTTGACTCACTGTGAAAAACCTTCCATTTAGTTTTCAAGATATTTTAAGTGTTTATGAAAGACTAAAATTGATGAAAAATTTACTTGATCTGTTTTTAGCTTTTGTGGCTTTTTTTTTTTTT
>VZTO01009940.1:50682-72795 GCA_013400615.1 Syrrhaptes paradoxus
ATTTTTTTTCTTTTTTTTTTTTTATTTTTTTTTTTTTTTTTTTTTTTTTTTAGATTCAAAAACCAAAAACATCCTGTTGAAATTTCAACAAGCTTGTAAAATTTCTTGCTGTTGCCCAATTTGGAGTGTTTTTATTGAAAACATTGGTACTCGCTTGTGTGTAATCCCACTTGTAAAGTATAAAAACATGAAAGTTGTTCCAACTTGCACCAAAATGTGCTGGACAACTTTCTTGTTACAGCAGTCCTGACTTGCTCACAGCATTATTCAGTCTACCTTTCCTATGCTTTTGTTCCTCCTCTTCCTTCCTTTTGACACCAAAGTCGTGTTTACAGGCAGTCGTGTAGTGTCAGAGTGTAACAGTGACAACTACACATGGCGCAGCACAGTGATCTAAAACATGGAAAGCCTGTTATGTGATTCAGCATTTCTTGTTTAAAAACTCATACACAACAGTAGAATACATTTATTTGTGCTTTTTGATTTTTAAATGACTCGAAAACGTCATCTTGGGTTGGTTATGGGAAGTGAACCATGACTACTGCTGGTTATAATGAGACTCATTAGTTCCAGAAGGTTGAATTGTTAATATCAGAGTTCAGATTTGGTTGCTTGACCAAGCTATCGACTGAAACTTTAAAATTTCCCTATATTGTACCATGAAAAGCATGAATGAAAGACCTTATTCATGAAAGTAATTGGAGCTACTTCTGCTTGTTCCTTGTGTTGCTTAAACAAAGAAAAATTGTGGCGTGGAATTCCAGGAGGAATTCTTAGAGTACATTTGTTCCTGGGGAGATGGGAACACACTCACTATAATATGCAACTAGGTGAAGATTTCTGTGGGGAGGGCACTGGAAGCAGAAACATCCGTCCTCCTTCACTTGGTATTTCTCTGTCAGATGCGGAGAATGTTCAGCATAGAAAAACATACATTTACCAAATTTACATTGTAGGATTTTTCATCATGGAGGGAGTATAAACACACACAACCACGTGCTTTCTTCCTACAGAGTGCTTGCTTAATTAAAACCCTATGATTCAGTAATTATATATGTGCTAAATTTATCATTACTTTATAATAAAATGTAGTATGCAAGAAAACATAATCTGAAAAACAATCCACTTAAATTAACCCATAATGTTGATATAAAAATAATTTTGCTACCCTGTATTTTTGTCCAAGTCATTCCTTTCTCTGTATCTTTCGTCTGTCTCTCCTTTTCATATTGTATCATATGTAAGTTATTTGTCTTAATTTCCAAAGTGTTTTGGGCTTCTGCCAGTTTTTTAACCATCTCTTACCCACTACTGAAATACACCTTTTGCTTTTCTGTGGCCTACAATGTCAGCTTCTGCATCCTTCATATTAAAGATTTAATGAATGCCTGTGTTTCCTTCCACACTGTGCCATTTTGGGAGAGTTCTTCATAAACATATCCACTGTTCATCTTCATACTTTCCTTTTTTCATTATGCCCATTAACAAAAAAAAAAAAGTTAAAAAAAAATTGAGCAAGCCAACTTGTCAGCTGCTAGTCTGCTGGTGTCCTGACCTCTTCTCTCATATTTACTGGAGTTATCTGCTAGTTCATCTCTTTCTGTGTCACTTGGGTTTTGTTTCTTTCATTTCTTTAGAATGAAACTTCTTTGGGCCAAACCCCATCTTTTTTCCAGCAGGTTTGTATAATGCTTCAGTTGAACAAAGCTCTTCCTGGAAAAGATGCAGAAAGACTTGGGAAGTCTGTGCAGTAGTTTCTATGTAATTATTACCTTTGCAGTTTGATATCTAAAATAATCTCTACGCTTTTGTAGCCGGGGCATTTCTCCTGGTGTTCATTCCATTTTAAGAAATAACCATTGATGATTGCAGCTGTCTGGCTACCTGATAGCTAAATAGTTTGTGCATGTGCCATTATGGGTTGTCATGAGCAGATAATGGCAGGTGACTCTGGGCTGCAAGGAGAACTAAAAAAAAAAAAAAAAANTTTGAGCAACCTGGGCTAGTGGGAGGTGTCCCTGCCCATGGCAGGGGGGTGGAACTGGATGGTCCCTAGCAACCCAAACCATTCTGTGATAGTTTTCTTGAATTTCATTGAGTCTGATGGGCTATTCTTCATATGCACCATTTGTCTGAGTCTATGTCAAAAGAAGTCTGCCTTGAAGCCTGTGGATTCTTCATGGAGCAGATCAATACATAGGGTCCTCTGGCACATATCACATGGTGAAGGTAGTGTATGGATGTAAAGGTGCTTGCTATCCCGTTGATTTAGTGCCATTGGTATGCATGTAGTTTTATTCATGTGAAAAAAAATTGCCGTATGCGATCCTATAGTTTTTTTTTTTTTTAATTCTTTGGCATGCATCCTGTCTTGTTCAGGGCTCTGGAGGTCATATGGAATGAGAATGGAATCAAACCTTATGTAATTCAGCATCTTTTTTTGCTGGACTGGAAAGGGTTGGGTAAGGAAATAAACAAAAGCAACCTAGTTTTTTTTATACTTCTCTCCAATTTCTCAAGGCTGTCAAAATAATTTCAAGAGTTGATTCCTAGTTTATTCTAGAGCCTAATCCAATTTTCCATTGGAATTGATGTAGAAACATTTGTTTTCAGTGGAAATTGGAGAGCATCCATAAGAACTAAGATACTTCACAAAAGCAAACAAAATCTCCCTTTGTGGAGTAGTATGGTGTTCACCTCAAAGACTACCTCACTAGCTTTAAAAGACTTTGAATTTTGAATTTACAAGTGGAAAATAAGGTTATTGCTTCTTTCTCTGACATAAGTTATTCCTAAACCTTTTTCTTCCCATCTTCATCCCCCTTTTCTTTTTTTCTTCCTTCCTCCTAGAACATTGTAAACCGAACTAGGACATGGATGTAGTAATTCAGGGCTTGTCACAGTGACAGAAATGGAAGTATTCTGTCTACACAGTGTTTTCCCCATGCGTTACATTATCAAACATTTGGTTCAGTTTAGGTTTTGATCTCCTAGTGTTAATGAGCTCATTACAGTGATAACCTGAGCAAAAGTGATTCAGGTAATGGGGTTCTGCTTCACTTCCCAAGAGAGATTATTCTGCTATGACTGGCCTCATTGTCAGGACATTCATTGTTTATTTGGCCTGATTCTACTCTGCTCCCTGTCAATATCACACCTTTTCCTCTAGCCGTAATTTCCAAAATGGTTCATTTTCCCTATTCCTTACCCTTTTTTTTTTTGTCCTTTTTCTTTCCTAACTTTCCTCTGTTTTTTCCCTTGTTGCAGAGAAGGTAAATATCTATATTCTGAATAGTTTTCAGCCCTTCCAATCCAAACATTTATTTGTTTCAGGCTGGTTTGGCAATTTTTGCTTGTTCTTAGTACTAGTAATAAGCCATATCCTTTGTTTGTTCCTTCGGGATTTTATAACTTTCTGGAATAAAACTTTTCAGAATATGCATAATGTGTCTGTTATGTGTACTAACTTCTTTCTCTTCTGGGAGGAGATTTTGAGTACAGTACACAGAAGGTTAAGTCTGGCTGGGACCCCTGTAGTGGTATTTTAGGGGTGTCCTTATGAATACTGACTGTTACTGTGACAGGCAGAATCTCATTAGCTTAAGATGTGAGTCAGTGCCTTGAACTGAGCCACCAATACAGAGAGTCTCTGGAATCACTCAACTCCAACCCCCTTGAGAAAGGGGAATTGCCTCAAAGTTGTATTGGAAGGGAAAAAGTCCGAGGAATTAAGATCCTTGTCTGCAGCGTTACCTTGACTTTGGGAGTCCTGGCTGAAGAGAACCCTTAAATTATGTGGGACTATTCTTCAACAAAGGGGGATGGAGGTACAATATTTCATTTCTCTCTGCCTCCAGACTTTGTGATTGATTTCCATGTTCTGTTTTTCAGTGGAAGAGTTTGTTTTACTTTAGAGTTTGTCTCTTCTTAAAAAGTGGTTTCCAAGGGGCTGGCAGATGCCAGCTATTCCTTTCCTATTGTGGTGGGGCTCTTGAATCTGTGGTATGGGTTTGTTCTTGCAGTGTCCACACCAGAGATGCTTATGAACAGGATTCATACACCCCTCAGCTGTAAGACGAAGTTTGGAAGATTAAAAAGTAGAAATAAGGGAAAGGAGCCTGTGGGTAAAGTACTAGCCAGAGCATCTGCATCAAGCAGGATGGTAAGAGGAGTGTTTCTGAAATGTAGGAATCCTCTCAGCCCATGCCTGCCCTAGTATGCATTAAGTCTCTCTGGGGATGGACGTGATAAATCGTCCTGAACATGCCAGGTGAATCTCTCTGCCTTGGTGAGTCTTGGCTACAAGTGTGAGTATTCATCTGTTATGTACGACTTCAGAAATAATTCTGAAAGCATCATTTTTCTGGTAAATTTGCTTGAAATTTTCCCTCTTCGGTTCCTTTGCCTTCTGATCTCAACAATGTGAGGAAAGAAGAGTCCCCTGAATATCAGAGCCTCAAACTCTGCTGCTGAGGCTGCAGGCCTTTCTTTGGCTTTCTAAAAGAGAGGTCTTGTGCTGATGAGCTTGCTTATACCAGATGTGTCACTTATTGCTGAGATGATGAGGCTGGAAGGTTGAGAAGGAGCCTAGATGAGAGCTAGGAAAATTGGTTGTCTGCGTTACATCTGCAAGAGAGCTTGTAGATCAAAGTTCTCTGTAGATTTGCTTGTAGACCGAAGCCAGCAGGTTACTTCTGATGTTTGGGTGGTCAGGTATAGGAACTGGGGTTGTTCTGCACCACTAGTGTAGGCTCAACTTGGACATTTCTTGATTTTTGTGATTTATCTTTTAGGAAACATACTTGGTCAGTCTTTATTGAAGACTTGTGTTCTTTTCTTAGTGAGGATGGAAGGGTTGAGGAACCTGAAGGAGGGAGAGAGAGCAGAACTGAGGAGTTCTTTTTAAAAAACTGTATTAAAAATGTGTTATGGTACTGTACTACAATCCAAGCTCATTTACAAAGCATTTCAAAATGACACAGCAGTGCACGTAAAACTCTTTGCACCTTTAGTTGTTGCAGATAATAAAAGCATGAATGACCAGCAAAAAATGTTAGGGAACAAATGGAACAGGAATGGGAAAGGAAGCCACATCACTCTGTTCATATTTTACAATGAATTCTTCCAGTGACTGAAAACGTAAGTCATGATTCTCCTTCATTTATAGCTATGAGCTGTCTGTCTATGTCTGTGTGCTGAAAATCATTGATGTGCTATTGAAAGAGCACTACACTGCTCATTTAATCAGTGTTGGCTGTGTATTTTACATAGAGCTGATCAAATCTGACTGATTTATCATTGGCTTTGAGATGAATTTTCCTGTCAGTGTGGGCATATTGCCCATTAATGAGTTAGATATGTCAGGCAAGAGCCTTCTGTTATCTGCTTACTGTAATGCTTCTCCACACACGGTCCTACATATAAAGTCAGGCTACAGGTAGGGTTTTGGTTTTGGAGGTTTAAATTGGTGTAGAACAGCTCCACAGAAGTATTGGGTACAAATGAAGCTCTATGCACAGGTCAGAAGGGAAAACTTCTGCATACATTTCAATGTGAATTTATAAATAACTGACGTAAGAGTTTGTCTTCCTTGTGCCGTTCCTTTTATGAAAACTTAGGTGGTTGGTTTTTTTTTAAGTTGTGAGGAAAGAATATCAAAGTTATTTTTCTCCATTTAGTTTTCATAAAAATGCACAAGCTTGTTTGTGCTGCAGTAGTACTAAGCACCCTGTCATTTATCATCACTTTGCCACAATGTGCAACGTGGCCACTCTGCATTGCCTAAAATAGAAGATATACGCATGACCAAAACTGAAAAGTGTTGGATTTATTATAGCCTGTAATTTATTTAAAATGTTTGAAGTGAACAGTAGCAGTGTGCTCATGTATTCATGGGTAATAAAGTCCATTTAGTCCCCTTGTGAATATTAGTAATTTAACATAGTCTGTAACACTTAAAGCCCTATAAGGGATATTTTTTTATTGTGTGTTCCGTTGGATCCATCATCCAAGAAATGAGATTTGCTTAGTCAGAGCAAATGTCTTCTATCTTTTACCTACAACAAAGTAAATACGAGCTGATCTTTGATAAGCTGAGTTCTCATAATTCTGACTGTGAGCATTTGGGAAATTATGTGGTTATTAAGGGACGGCAGCAAAAGAGGTTTCTTCTGAATTTTGTCTATACTTGGTAATGAAGAGAAGTTGCCATCACTTAAAGACTTTGATGTATTTGCGTGGTTTGTACTACATGGAGTAGAGTAAGACATGTTTAGTATGTATCTGAATACTCTAAGCTAAGGATGAAGAAGAGTACGTGTCTGGGTTCACTTGAACATGGTAGGAATGGGATTGCAAAAATTTATGTTGAATTAAAAAACCTCCTCCATCAAGTACTGCGTCAATGCTATCTGCAGTGTATCTGACCGTGTAAAGCACATCTGTGAGAAAGTTTGGGCTCTCTTTGGAGCTCTGTCATTGGCCTGCCAACAAGTAATTTTACTGGGTTGTGCCTCAGTTTCTCTGTCTATAAAACTAAGATAATTTCTGTGTCTAGCTTCATAAAAGATGCTGTGGTCAACTCATTGAAAAACCAGTAGGTGAGAATGGGCTGGGTGGTAAAGCTGTTAATTTATTTTTTCCAGCTCCAGTGTAGGTTATGTCTCAAGGTAGAGTGGACGTCTGTTTAAAAGATATTTGTGTGAATCCCTTATTGCTTCCCATAACCCAAGTATTGCTATCAGACTTTGGATAGGTGACCTGCAGGGGAAATCTCAGAGCTGTAAGGACTGTGGAGTCAGGGAAATACTGCTCTTAATCCACGTCAGTGCTGAAATCATGCTTTAAAAGGCTAATGGTTAGTCTTTAGTAGGAAAGGCTCTAACAAAAGCCAAAGCATCGTTAACAGTCATATAAAAGCAGAGCTGTTAGTCTTGGTATCCTCTTGCGTTCTCTCCTGGGAGGCTAAATCATACCACTGTACATTTTCTGTATAAATTAATTGGCTAAAGTGTAGATCTTCACTTTCTACTTTGGATGCCAGTGAAATCAGGTATCTACTTAGTCCATAAAATATTTTAGAACAATTCTGGATGAAAGGTGTCAGAGAAGTGTAAGATGATGCTTTCCATATATAACATTTCCATTACTTAACACAAACGTACCCTAGTGTTAACTGCCAGTGGGATGCAAATTCAGTGTCCCATATATTGAGAATTACCGGAATTATTTACTATTGCTGGAGAGTAAAGCAATCGGAATTAGGGGCATGTGTCCGACAGCTTTTAGCCAAGGTACACCTATGCCTCTTGAACAGGATTATGCCCGTCCCCTGGAATGTCCTCTCCTTACACACCATTACAGTGTTGAGCAGGGGTGTCCCTAGGGATGCAGTTGTGACAGCATCACAGAGCTCTTACCAGCCGTCTGCACCCCAGGGAAAGGAAGATACTCTGGACTGGGACTCTGTGCAACACCTCCCTGGTCAGGTGCCATTCCTTGAAGGGAACAGGATGCTGGTGTAGACTCTAGGCTGTCTTTGGAGAGCATTTTGGTGGTCAGTGCTTCACTCGCATTGCTTAGCGACAAAAACGGTAGAAAGAATATATTTAGGTTTATAGGTTTTGGGAGAAACTTGCATTATCTGCCAGATTGTTTTGTAGATTTTTAGTGTCACAAGCTGAGTCATTTTGCCTTTGGAAGATCGCTAATGAAGTATCTCCAGTTGTAGGACGCCCAGGTGAACACCACATGCAGCAAGTGTTATTCTCTTGGATTTGTTGGGTTTTTTTTTTCCTGGTTTATGAAAAGACAAGGTGTAGTTCCCTTAGCAAATTCTGTGGATATTCTAAAGTATGTTTGCTATTTTTCTTGCAAAAAAAATTTTTTTTAAGTGCTTTTGGACTTGCTTGTCAGTAACATTCACTGAGCTATGCTAATTTTGAAAAATTCAGAATAGAGTTTTGCCACTTTAGAGATAATCCATGAAAGCTCTCTTCCTGCAGACTGTAATAAATCATTCCCTCCACTAAAAGCCTGGATGTCATTTGAAATTTATTGCATGGAGCTGGTAGTGGACTTAAAAGCTATTTCACATGTCTTATTACTCCAGTCATCTAATTTATGGGTTTCAGCCACAATTGTTGCTGGAAAAGTATTTTCCTTCAACTGATTAATATGATTTCTGCTTTTACATTTATTTCCCCGTTTTATAATTTTCTGTAATCATTGCAAGAGGCTTTGGCATCCAGTGTTTAGATATGAAACTGAAAGAAAGGTGCCAAGACAGAGTGCTGCAGATTGACTAAGCTGTGCTGGCTCTTAGCTGCACTTGTCAAAAGGTATCAGTTATTGCTAGCTGAGCAATCTTGCCCTAGGAGAGAAAGCTGTCACGAGCTTCCTTGTTTAACATGAGAATCTGTAGCTCTTCAGAGGGAGTATGAAGGCAACCTATTAAACACAGATGAGGTAAGCATAAGTAACACACTTAGCACAAAGAATAATAAGATATTGTTGATTTTTTTCTTTCCACTTCTTAGCATTTCTTAGTTTACTTTTACTGTGCTAGGTAAGAGTGCCTTTTGATTCTCATCGGGCTGATCACCTTAAGTAAAGGGAGTTGTCACAGAAGTACAGGTATTAACCTCAAGAAGGACCGTGTTATCCATTTTAGGAGTTTAGTCTTATGCTCAATTCCATTGAGACAAGTGGCATGTGAGTCAGTAATTCTGCAACACACGTTACTGGTGTATGTGGTCTGCATGCATGCTTGCACAAATAATTTATAATGTGTATTATGAAAGTATCAAAAATTCTACAGGCACCTTCCAGAAGAAGAAATGCTGCATGATTCTTGCCCTGACTAGCTTATGCAATTCTTAAATGTGGCCCAGCCTATATTTGTACCAGTGTGTGCGTGCATGCTAATGGATAGCTGGCGAGGAACAGCATCAGTGATACCACGGTTATTTCCCTAGCATTAGAGCATGGTAGAGAATCACAGAATGGTTTGGGTTGGAAGGGACCTTCAGGATTATTGAGTCCCAACCCCCTGCCATGGGCAGGGACACCTCCCACTAGCCCAGGTTGCTCAAAGCCTCATCCAGCCTGGCCTTGAACCCCTCCAGGGATGGGGCACCCACAGCTTCTCTGGGCAACCTGGGACACTGCCTCACCACCCTCATAGTGAAAAATTTCTTCCTAATGTCTAGTCTAAATCTACCCTCTTCCAGTTTAAATCCATTACCGTGAGGAATTAAATGCTCTCGCTGTACTTACCTCATATGTAAGCCAGTGCAATGGTGACAGGTCAGGCACAGCCCCATCCAGAACTGCTCCAAGACAGTCCGTGAGGCGTTGGGTGAAGTTTGGCTGCACACAGGTGTGGCAGTCTTTCTCCTGTCTGGTGCCCTTGGCCTGAATGCCCAGAGATATGTGTCTGAGGGCAGAGCCAGGCTGTGAGCGATGCCACTTGGTCAGCTGGGCAAAATGATGGCTACTGGCTGGAGTGCTGACTTTACTACAGCAGTCAGCGTTGACATGCTACGAACGGATGTTTGAAACCAATATGTGCTTTACTACATGTTTCTATCAATACAGAGTCAAATGAGGAGAAGGAAGAAGTCGTACAGCTCTGACTCCCAGATACCCATTGACTCTGTTTTTCTGAGAATTTGCAAAGATGAAAAACAAGAATGGTGGAAAGAAAATCCTACTGTGGTTTCTACAATGCATGTTTTCTGCTAATAACACCTGGGAGGCAGCGTGAAGTAACAGCTGAGGTGCTTAAGGGCACCTCTAGTACCATCTACCTCCTGTGCACATCTGTGGATTTGGGCACACATCCAAAAGGAGGCTGAGAAGAAAACCAGGCAACGATGAGCCCGTTACAACAGGAGGAGGAGATAGTCCTCTGCTGCCGAATCTGTAAGTTTCTGGGTGTAACCCGAGCTCTCCCAAGGTTCATGATATTTGCCGAGTGTTTGAGTAAGAGCATCAGTTTGGTGCAAGGGAGCTGAAATAGCTCCTTGTGCTACCAGGAGGAAATGCCACACCTGGGATGCCCCCTGTTTCCCGTGAAACACACAGGCACCAGTAGACAGATCCTGCGAGCCTCGGAAAGGTGGAAATACTGCCTGCCTGATGCCCCCCATCTCTGCAGGTTCAGTACAAGTGGATCTGGCAAGTCTGAATGGCAGTTTTACAGGGAATTTGCTCTTGGGTACCACTGCTGTGTGGAAAGCTGATGCTGTAACAGAGATTACAACGCTGGAAGTCCCAAGATGATGAAAGATTAATGAGTAAGGGTTAGGCTTGCAACAGCTGTTTCTTTCTTTCCTGCACATAGTAACATTATGCAGAGATAAACATATTAGCCAAATATTAACTCTCTCTTTTTTTTTTTAAACACAGCAAACACCAGCACGTGAGAGGTTCCTATATCTAAAAGAATAAATGTAGGTTGCCAGCTTCAAGCTGAACTCAATTGAGCTGCTACTGGAATTTCAAGAGAAGATTGTTTTGTGTAGCACCATCAGTTTGTGTTAGGATTTAATAATGAAACAAAGACTTGTTTTCCATGATGAAAAGTTTATCTAGGAACCAGATCTTGTGCAATTAATGCAGCTACTATAGCCACAAGACCGAAGGTGATTTACCCAATTTGAGGCTTGCAAAGTAAGCCCTGCATATTTTCTGTTGCTAATTTTTCACAGTTCATACTTCAGCATAATGATCTGTCTGTAGTTGCACAATATTTTAGGGAATGTTCAATCTGAAAATTAATTTGCTTCATCAGTAGTGACGTCTTCTTTGTGTTTGCTTCCTGCGAATGTTCCTGCTGTCAAGTTTTGCTGGCACAAATACGTAAAGACACCAATTTTTTTTTTTAAACTACATGTACAATTATTTGTGCTGGGAGTCCATATGGGTTCTTTCATTTGGGAAACAAAAAAAAAGTGTAAATAGTCTCAATTAACTGATAGAGCTTGAAAAGAAAATATTGAACTGTCTGTGCTTGTACTTGCAGAGAGTTGAAATAGAAATTTGCCCTCAACTCAATTGTATGCTTTCAAGTGAATTTTAAACTGCTGGCAGGGGGTGGGGGGAAGCTGATTTAATCTGATAAATTCCTTACAGTGAATTATTTGTTCAATTGTTTAACAAGTTATTCAACCTATTACGTCTTAGTTATTTGCTTCTTCCATTTGGCTTTTGTTTTTTAAGGCAACATGGTCTTTTTATGAAATCAATGGCTTTCATTATCTGGTCCCTTTAATTTTTTTTTTTTTTTTTTTTTTTTTTTTTTTTTTTTTTTTTTTTTTTTTTTTTTTTACTGTGAGCTGGTAGGTATCAAAGGCAAACTTACAATCCTTGTGCTATTTTTTTCACCTTGCCACGCTGAAGGACTCTTCCATACGTTGCTTTCTATGAGACAGGGATAAGAAAAGACCAACTGGGAAGTGAGGCCCCAGAGCAGTGCAGCTCAGCAGACAGCAGATTGCTAATGGCACCTGTATTTCAGTTTACAGTAGCGACTGCTAGCAGCACACACAGCGTGCTCTGCTTGAAATTTTTTTTTTTTAGTCCCCCCCCCCATTCTTTCCCCCACTCCCACACGCTTAATTAGAAAATCTGATGCAGCCAGAGACGTTATCTGCCGAACCGCCTGTGTTAGCGAGGAATGCATTCTTTGATGTTGCTGATAAGCTTTTCTGTGTTGTGGGTAGCTAATTGGGAGTGGAAAGGAAATGTCTGGACTAGTGTAAAAGGGAGCTTCCTAACTGTCTCTCGTGCAGCTGGTCTCCCTGGTTGATGAACCAAGGTGTGGTATTGATGTAGCAGTGGTGAGGAGGTCCTGCCAATATTGCCCACCCCCCAGCAGAACTGTGCAGAGCACCTGCACCTCTGGAACCGCTTCTGAGTTCTTCTTGCCTTTCATCTTTGGAAGGGAACAAAAATAGGAATAAAAACCACAGTTCTTCCCAAAGCCTGGAGGGCGAGATTTCCTGCTGGTGTAAATCAGCATGTGCACTGTAGTCTCTCCTCAGGTCCTGCTAGTCCATCAGGGACTGGGGATGGTGAAACATTTGTAAAACAGTGAACTAGCCAGTGGGTTAGATCCTTGCAAAACTCAAAAACTTCTGTTTTATTTGAGGTTTGCTTTCTGCAGCCTTCAAGCCTTATTTTGCCTTACAGTCTTACTGTGCCTTTGCTGAATGGAGTACTTAGCTACTCAATTCTAGCTCCCCATTTACAAATATTACAAACTGTAGTCAAATCTTGCTTTATTCTTCTATTTTAAGTAGGCAGTGTTAGGTTCATGGTCTTTCTCTGGAGGGCAGGGCATATTTTGGTTTGTTCAACTGTATTAGACTGTCTGGCTTTTTCATAGATTTCTTTTTGCTGTTATTGCTCACATACAACTTTCTTTATCTGTTAATGAATTACTGTAGTTGTGAAAGGTCTTTCTGTTCCAAATGAACTTTAAAATATTTGTCCTAGTTCTTTGGCTCTATTGGCTACTGGTTTGTTGGTTTTGGTTGTGGGGTGTTTTTTGTTTTGTTTTGTTTTGTTTTTTTTCCTGCTTCCCTTCTTCATTTGCTACAATGTCTAGTTTCTGGTTTGTACTTAGCATTTTCACCTTTCTTTTTCTTCCGTTTGTTATATGCATTTGAAAAATTACAGATGCTTTCACTTCTATTGTAAGCCTGGCTGCATTTTTTTGTAATCAGTGTGATTCTTTTTGATTGCTACACAGTTGCTTTTGGGGTATTCTTAAGCTCTTGCCAATCATTGTCATCTTTCCATCATGTTTTTTTTTTTTTTTTGCTGGCTGAATGTGGCCCTAGTTGTATTCAGCTTTTGGAAACTGACCTTTGAAGAGCACCAACTGTGAAAGGTAACTGGTTTGAACTGGTGTAGTGAATGGATAACAGTCACATGAGAGTCCAGCTATGTAAGAGATCCAGACCAGCTCAGAACAGATTTTCTGTCTTAAACCATTAGCGGAATACTGAGATATTAACCAGATGTGCTACTGTTTGGGCCAGTTTTTGTAGTCTGGATCACGAATGCGTGGTGGGAGAGGAGATTCAACCTGTTTTCCCTCCTCGTACAACAGCAAGGGGAAACCATGATGCTGGGAATGCCAATGAGGAGAACCAGGTGGTTAGCAGTTCTTGGTCTCTTGCACAGAGTTGTGTTGCCCTTCCCACTTTGTTCCCGTCTGTATCTGCAGTGCTATGTTCCATGTTGAAGGGATACTGAAGCATCTAGAAAGCATGGGAACAAAACAGAGGAGAAAAATTAGTTTTTGTCTAAAACACCAGATTTGGAATTAAGGCTGAAGAGGATTTAACTTCAGTGGTATCTGGGTGAGTTGGTGAAGGGTGAAGCATGATTTCCCATACCATTGGCAGTAAGACCCCCCCAAGAGAGGTCACCAAACTCCCAGGCTTTGCCAAAGGGTAATGGAATATGAGAGAAAAGGCTTCATCCAAAATAATTTGTCTGAGAAGAGAGGCTAAGGAAAAGCTTTGCAGGGAAGGTCTTGGAAAGGACAAGGAAAATACGGCTTAGGAACCATCTTATTCTTTCCAGTTCATCTGTCTTGTTCTCTAGTTCAAGTAGAGAGATGCTGCACTTCTGATGAGCGTGAATGTCCAATTCTACTTTCACTCCTCAGCCTCTGTGAAATAGGAAACAAGGCAGCGCTGTCTGTAAGCTGTGAGGGGAGGGTGTTATACAGCCTCATTTGTGATCAACCTCAAACTTTTCCATCGTGGCACTCTTAGATCAGTGACTCTGCACATACTATGACAGGTCCCATGGCTTGCAGGGTGTATAGTATGAGTATGGGAGGATGACTTGTAGTAGTTTGTACAATGAATACAAATTGCTAATTGTGCATTGCACAAACTATTAATTTGTATTCCAGGTTGCTCGGTACATACAGCTGGCAGGACGCTACACCACAGATCAGTAACTTGTTGGTGTTTGAAAAAAATCACAGACCTCTCACAGGTTTTGCAGTTGCTGGAGAGGACGTTTGAAGGCTGGAGTGGTGTTGGAGTCCTGGCTAGGGGTTGACAGTCTATGAGGAGGATTTTTGTATTTTATTTTTTTTCTTTCCTGCTGCTGCTGACTCATCGACTCTTTTTGCTGTCTGTTTACACTCATTTATATGCACTTACTCAGGTGAGTGGTTAAGTTCCACCACCCGCTTACAACTGCAGTGAATAATGTTTTAGGGCTGGTGTCTCACAAGTGCAGGCCCCTCCCACATCAATGTCATTCCCGGAATTGCTTTTTCCGACAGCAGCCACGTGGCAGGTGTACACAGAGCAGAATGAGTAACACGAAGAGCATCACTCATCAGGTCTGCTTACAAAAAAATCATTTTGTCTATTCTCATGAAAATGTTCTCGTCCTGTTCCTCCTCCATCCTCTTCCTTCCACTACTTGTGATGGCAATATGTGCTCACTGTCTTGATTTTTCCCATCACGATTTCAAGTCAGGACTTCAGGTGGGACTAGGTTGTGTGTCGCTGTTGCACAGAACCTTTGAAGGAGTTCAAAGAGTCTCTTGTGCTTTTGGAGGAAGCTTCGTTACTGCCCCATGCACCAGCCCAGTCTGACTCATCTCTAGTCAAAGATGGACTGGTCTGTATACTTCAAGCCAGTTGCTCAACTTAAACTCTTGCTAAAATTTAAGCACATGCTTAAGTTCTGCCTGAGCTGGAACCTCACAAGGACAGGCAACAACAGGTTCCTAGTCCCATCCCTGCATTGCTGCTCATTGAAAGATGAAGTCTAGTCCTTAAAAGGGCAGGGCAGCAGCAGCAGCTTTGCTCTGGTAGAATGTCTTCAAGGGTATTGTTCGTTTTTCTCTGAGGAAGGAGCCTGTACCCAGGTGCTGCTGTGCCCAGAGACTTGATGGGATTGTGACTGATTGGACCCAGTCTGCACTCGCTTTATTCTATATAACTTCAAGTTCCTTCTGCGTATTGATGATTTACTTGGACTTTTGTTTATTTTATCTTGACAGAGTGCCTCTGCTTGCTTGGAATAATTGCCACGATGAATCCAATAAGCTTTCATGACCTTAAAAAGGGTAACAGCGTCTGCATTAGATTTAAAGGGGGAGGTTGTGGTGATTGTTCTTAATTGAATCTGAAAGACTAAAAAGACTTTAAAGATCTCAGTTGGCATATGAAAGAATGCCCCCTTCTTGCTTTAGGTTGTATTGTCTCATTAAAATGCCCCCTTTCCTGTAATCACCATTTCACAGTTCAGCCATCTCCAGATACTGTGAAACAGCTGTGCAAAGGTCAAGTACAAGAGGGCAATGGGAAAAGAAAATGACACCACAGCTCCCAGGGTTTCCAACCACCCTGTTAACAAATTTACTGACACAGGGCATAATTTTTACTGACGCTGCCCATTTTTTACTGACACTGACTCTTAAGACTCCATAGGGAGCAGATGCTGACATCTCTCTTGACTTTGAAAAGCTCATTGCTGAAACAAAATGGTTTTATGCAAAGATTTACATACAGTGTCTAAACATTAAGCAGGGGATCAATAGTTCTTCAAGTCTGAGTAATGATCCCATGTGGCAAACCTACATTTTAATTAATAAGAATGCATCCATACCTCATCTTTGTATTTTTTCCCTTGTCTTGGAGGGAGCCAGTGCATTCAGCATTTGTTCAGGCACATCCCTGTTTCTTATCACATACTAGCCTGAGTCTGCTTGGGCTCTGATTCTGCTCTGAGACTTGTGCAGACAGACCTGACACCTTTATGACTTTTTAAGGGAGGCCAGTGGATCTTGGCGCAGGTATCTGTATATCCTTGCAGATCTTGCTGTAAAATCAAACTCTTAGGTAAGAGGTAAGGGTGGCTGGTAAGATCTCAAAGAACTTGTCACCTCCTGGATGGATTTCATTTAAAATAGACGTCGCTGTTCAGAAATAAAAGTTGTCTGTTTTAGCACCATGCTTAGCTTTTGTCTCCTTGGTCTCTCTAGTTGTTTGATGTTGACTTTTCAGTCCTACATAAACATAGTTTTGTCTGGTTCGTCCTGTAAACCTGACCACTAAACTGTGCCCTGCGTGGTGCACTTGCAGTTTTTTTTCCTCCCTTTTGCTGCTTGTGTTCCCTCTCAGTTGTTGACTGTGACTGGAAAATAGGCGCACAAAGCGTTTTGCATTCTCTGAATGTACCACACAGTAATTCTGCTGTCTGAAAACTCTGTAATGTCAATAATTGATGCACTTGAGAAGTGGTAATTAAATTAGTTAATTATGCTGGTAAAATTACATGCAATTATGTGACTGCAGGGTATGTTTAGTAAATTAGGCTTTCCCGTACTCACTACATATTGTGGTGCCAATTTTGTTCCTTGATGATTAGGTAGCTTTTGATACTTCTTAATTGATTTAATACCTGGATCTTCATTAGCCCTCGATTGCTATGCAATGTATGTCTGACATTTTTCTCTCTGATATTTCACAGAGTATTGTTCATAAAAAAAAAAAATCAATCTATACATATTCCTGACAGATGTTAAAGCATCACGACTTTGGGGAAAATGCTCTCTTCTACAAGTGTCTTGTGGTGACTTGCCCGCTAGTGTGAGATGCCAATCAACGAACTGTCCCTGGGAACCCTCTAATACAGAATGACTGATTTCATTTATCTTTCTCTTGAAAGATCCAAATAAATAGGTGTCTTAGGGAAGACTGGCATGGTGACAGCTGTTTTAATGACACCTGTTATCTTTGCAAAGAGCAGTGAAAGGTTATTGAAAGGTAACGTTAATTCAAATAAAAATTTCAAGGGGGTCAGATTTGATGGTGTCTGGTGCATGATTGGGGTTTGCTGTTCTTCATTCATGCTTGCTCAATATTTTATGTCTCAGAATCACCTCCCAGCAGATGGTTACCTTCATGCTGGCTGTGTTTGCCATCACAAACCTTTCCCACATCTGCTTGTCTCCACGCCCCATATTTCCCCCCACCAGCACATATTCTATTGCTGTCAGAACTGATGCTTTGGAGTAGGATCCCTGTTTGGGGACGTTAGTGACACACTGTACTAAAAGCGAAAAGTCGGATCGCGTAAATTGAGCTATGATCTTTGATTTCTGTTCATAGGGCAGAATCTCTGTGAGAGAAAGGAAGGGGTAGAACAATTGCTTGTTCTTTGGCTTTGGAGTCATGAAACATATAACATTGCTGGACTGAGCTCAGGAAGAGACAACGTGCCAGTATGACAGCAGTGGTTTCCGAATGACAGAGCAGTTAAGTAACTGGACTGAACTGAACCAAGAAGAAAAGGTCCTGCTGCTGTGATGACTTTAGAAATGATGGATGACTGTATCCTGTTCATGTAATGTTTCTGGGAACTTGCTAAAAATATAGGCAGGCAGGACCCTTGGTTTATCAGTCAATTGTCTTGAGAAACACACACCTTTCTTAGTCCCCGTCCCTCCGCAGTGCCATTCGCCAGGCTGCTGGGGAGTGTGGAGCCGGCGCTCGTGCCAGAACTTGAAGATGCCCACGCTAATGATGTACTTAGCAGTGAACCAGGCACATGCTGCTCAGAGAAATAACTCCTGAGGAAAGGCTTTTGGAGGTACACAGGTAGCTGTGTCTGAGTTTTGCTTCTTAAAAGAAAGCCAACTTTCCTGTGTTTATCTGTGCTGGTTGGGACAGCTTTGTGATGGCTACAATATGAAGGGTCAGTCCGTGTTGTTTGTTTGCTCTGTTTAGGCATATACGGTCTTTTCTATTTTTCTGCTTCCTCTCAACAATGTTTATTACTTTTTTTTTAATATTTTCCCCCACAAACTGTAGTTTTGGCTGACTTTATATGGCAAGTGCGCAGTTTAGGCTTAAAGCTGTACAGGAGAGAATATCCAGTATTTCCAGAGTGCTCAGTGATGTCTAGAACTGGCAAACTGGCTGGCTTCTTAAACCCCACATATCATGGCTCTTCAGACTCGTTCTTGGGGACGGCGGCTGTGTAGTCTGCGAGCACGGGGCAACTTTGGAAAAGAGGGGAGTCTGAGTTTCTCCAGACCTCTAAATTAGTGCTAATAGGGAAGTTCCTGCCTTTATGAATACAACAATATCACAGATTCTTGATCTCGTTACGTAATGTTCAAGCTCACAGTCAATTGAAGTTAACTGGGTGCTACTGGATGTGAAGGGTTTCCTATATACTTGCTCTAGCAGCAAGAACTGTGGTTCTGTTTAAGAGGCTAACAGGCATTTTGAAAAACTAGTTTTGCTCTATGATAAGAGCTCTTCTTAAAATATGAAGGTATAGAGCAAATTAGAATGAAAACAGTAAAGAAATATGCAGATTAAGATGGGAAAGCTCTCTCCTAAGGATATTAGTGGGATGTATATATAGAGAGATCGGACCTCCTGCAGGCATGTAAAGGTCTTACCAGTGAGTCTGTTAAAATACCACCTGCTTTGCCTGGCAATCTCTGACATTTGATGACTTTGTTCAGATTTCTGTGTTTGGGAAGGTGCTTGAATATTGAAAACATTAAAAATATTGAAAAAGAGGAGATCAAACCTAAAATAAATGTAGAAGAGCTGGAGATGTTCAGAAGTTTCTTGCTTTTATTTTTTTTTCTTTAGCAGAGACAATTTCTACCTGGCTCTCGCAGCTTTCTGAAAGCAATGCATTCCAAATAACCTATCTTTATTTGGCACGTTTGTGCGAGGGAAGCTGGCGTGCTACCTTGTTAGCTGGCGTGATGCCATCCCAACAGATGGACAAGAGTATAGGCAGCCAGGAGACCATGTACAAGCATCAGTATGTGTGTTGAGGGCAAGATCCCCTAGCCAGAAGCGTTGAAATGCTTGTCTGCCCCGTGTTTCTGCGCTTGTGGCTAAGATGATGTACCAGACCTGAGCGGAATTAGCTGTGCCAGTATAAGATAATCCTTCACACCTGAGGCAGGACTTGCTCTGGGCACACAGAATTTGAGTTACTGTTCCACCACGTATTCCTGTGGGAGCTCCAGGGATTCCTGAAAAACACTAATGCCTTCTACATAGCAAATGGTTTAAATCATGGTGGGGCCAACTTTTCAAGTCATATGTGCCATAGGTCGTACTCATAACAGTCTCAGACAACAAAAAGAGCTCCATCAATGGTGACATCAGAGGTGTAAATGTCTGAGTCCAGGTCTACACAATTCATAGAATCATAGAATCATTCAGGTTGGAAAAAGATCTCAAGGATCATCAAGTCCAACCATCAACCCAATACCACCGAACCCACTAAACCATGTCTGTCACATCATTGCATAAAAATTTATGCTCAGCTTGGAAAGTGGGCTCAGCTTGTCTGTAGGTTGCCACAGAAATTAATTGTTAGACTACTCTGGACAGAGTGTCACAGAATCACAGAATGGTTTGGGTTGGAAGGGACCTTTAGAGATCATCTAGTTCCAACCCCCCTGCCATAGGCAGGGACACCTCCCACTAGACCATCTTTCTTTGCCTGAGAGACAGCATTTTCCCAGTGGGGGACACAAAACCACATCTGTTAACAAGAGGTGCTTTTGTAAATTCGAGTACTTATGATAGTATGGAATCAAAGACGAGAACAAATTCACCTAATGTGTAGTCTAAGGGGCTGAAGGAAAGCCATGCTTCCGTAAGACGATGGCACTTGGACTCTAATAAGCCTTACATTTAGGACTCAGGTAGTTGATGTTTAGTTTGGAAATGGCCACGTTTGTTTTAGTTCAAATTTGCTTAAGGGTGCTGTAGGGTAAACTGAAAAAAAAACCAAACCTCTAACCCTGCTCATAACTGAAATGAGCACTTATTTGTAAATGACTTGCTAACTAAATTGGTTTAAATTTACCAGGGTTAAACTGTAATCAAACTGTAAATATAGACTCTTTTGAGACTCCAGCTTGAATTTACTTAAAGAACCAGCAACAATTTCAGAAGAGTTGTATGGTGTTTTTAAAGTCGTACAGAAGACACTCAAATGCTATGAGGCAGCCCTCGAGGGATTGAGATCTGCAGTTTGGAGGCCTGGACAATTGTGATTAGAGGCAGGCAGTGGTGTTAGCAATAGATTTATGAAGCCAGTGCTGTAGTATTTCGTATTTGGAAAATTATCTTTGCAATCATAAAGACTATGTGCTTCGATTTTTCTTTTTCATCGACAAAGTCTTGGATTCAGCTTTTAGCTGAAATACTTTCACAAGGAAAAGTCTTGTCTTGCCATAGGTGACTAGATGAGCATTTTTGTCCCAGGCCTGCTGGGGTCAAGGTCTGCTTTGGTACATACTCATCATGTGATACCTCTTCTTCACAATGTGCTAACAGATATTTTAGGATAACGTTGCGTGAAAGACCTGTAATTGTATTCCACTAATTTTAGCAAGCAGAACTAGTGTTGAAATGGCAATAATCATATTTGCACAAAAGCCATCCAACAAAATAATTTGTTCCCTTCAGGCACGTTTAAACGTAACACCCAGCATCTCCTGTGTTAAATAGCCATTGGCAGTCTGGATTGCAGAAGGTCCTGCAGATTAAGCCAGCAAAGTCACCGATCTGGGTCAGGATTGTGTTTGTTGGATAAAATATTAAATGAATTGGTCCCACTTCACTTCCAAGCAGGTATACGTGCGTAGGTACCAGAAATGTCTGTTGGCCTACACCCAGCCTTGCTTTTCTTGGAAGGAAGATTGTTGAGACACCTGTTAGACTGGAGAAGAGAAGGCTCAGGGAGGTCGCATCAATGTGGATAAATACCTGAAGGGATGGTGCAAACAACGTGGAGCCAGGCTCTTTTCAGTGATGCCCAGTGACAGGACCAGGGGCAACAGCACAATCTGAAACACAGGAGGTTCCCTTTGAACATCAGGAAACACTTTTTTTTGACTTGTGAGGGTGATGGAGCACTGGCTCAAGTTGCTCAGGGAGGTTGTGGAGTCTCTCTCCTTAGAGGTTTTCAGAAGTTGTCCAGACATGGTCCTGAGCAACCTACTCTAGGTGACCCTGGTTGAGTGTGTGTGTGGGTGGACTGGACAAGATGACCTCCTGAAGTCCCTTCCCACCTCAACCCTTCTGTGACATGAAGCTAATTGCTGTTGAGATTGAATTCAGGTCATCTGTGCAGACCTCTCAGCCAAAGGGAATTTAGTTCTCTTTTTCTTTAATGTCTCTCAGTTACCTGCAGAAGGCAGCGAGCAGGATCTGTATTAATCTTATCATCATCCTTCCTCCGTTTTTCTTCAGGAGTTGCTTGGGATCAAAGCATGGGGAGCAGTTGAAATTATTCAGGAGATCCTTGGTTCTCTATTGGTGCTGTTAGTGTGTTTTGGTGGTGGTTGGTTTTTTTGTGTGTGTTTTTGGGTTTGTTTTTTTTGTTCTTTGTGTGTTTTTTTTTTTTTTTTGTAAAGCAGATCATAATGTGGAGGCACAGGAGAAAACGTGTACCTGTGATCTCTCTGATCACTCCTTCCCAGTGTCACAGCTCCTAGTATGGGGTATTTGGGTGTATCCCAGTGAGAGGTGTGGATCTTTGTGTGATAACCTCCTTTACAGTCTCTTGCCATGGAGAGAAGAGTGCCTTGCTCCCTACTCTGCAGTCCTCTAGAGTGCACATAACCGTGCAGATTTCTCTGTTTTCACTCTTTGGATGCAGCTTCACATGATCACAGGTTAACTGGTCTCCCTCCCTCATCCCACCACCATTTGCAACTCAGTTACAGTGGCAGGCTTCAGTGTATTTGAGACCTGCTAGAAGCTGTGCTTGGGAGCCCGCAATGTGTGCCTGGTTAGGTTTATATGGACATGGTAGTGGTCATACTGGCTTCAAGTAGAGGTCCATCTATCTCTGTAGTAGCTGCAGGTGGGTTGTGTAATGAAGAGTAAGAAGAGCGCAGGGATGGGTATGTGATACTTCACCATAATGCTCCCTCATCTCAGTCTGGCTCTCCCTTAGCTAGAAGTGTTTCCTGTGGCCTTAGTGACCTTCACTGGAAAGTTTCTGAAAGGTAAATTGAAGTTTCTCTGGCAGCCTTTAGTATCTGCAGGATCATAGAATCGTAGAATCACA
>VZTO01009942.1:6954-53246 GCA_013400615.1 Syrrhaptes paradoxus
TATTAACTGCTGGCATGCTAACCATTATACCTAATGGATCGATCATTTAGCAGGAATTATATCCAGGATTTATTTGCAAAACCAAATCAACTGAGAATTTATTCTGCCTCACTCCACCATAACATTGCACAGATGCAAATCGATGTAATTTAAAGAATGCTTCTCTGTGAAGATAAGTGCTATTTCCACAGTAAACAGCTAAACCATTTACCAGCATTAATGGTCTACATAATTCTTAATAGCAACATTGCACAATGCCACTTCTTACATTGCATCACCAAAAAAGCAAAGGGACAGCTCCCTTTAAACACATACTGCTTAACACTAGCACATGTTTCCCACTATATTGTAGAAAATTCTATTTTGTTTATTTGTTTCCCTGCAGTTCAATTCGAGCTGTTTCATGGCTCAAAACAAGTTCAAAAAGTGTTTTACTTAAAAAGGCCCAAATATCTGTTTCATAAAAACCACTAGTCCATCAGAACATTCTAACAATTTCACCTGCTTCAACTCTAATAAGACTTGATTCCACATATTCTTTAAATAGATAAGTTTATATTAGAAAAACAGCTTTCAGATATCTTACAACACTTTAATCTACAAAGGAATGCTGGAGGTTTATGAAAATAGACACCTGCTCACTTGAGAAACACACCTTCGCCCTCCCATGGGAAGAAACGTCAAAAAAAGAGCAAAACTAATGCAATAATTATGTTTTCCACACTAAAAATGCCAGCTAGATATGAGGACTGACCACCACAGCTGGAAAAAGCAAAGTGAAAGCACATCTCAAACACCCATGAGCCTCAAGTTTCGGCCCTAGTGTAAAGCTGGTCCCCCTCCCACTGCACAGAATGGGCTCACAAAAACCAGTGGCATCCCAGACGACTCTTCCAATACCCACCAACATCTTATCTTGTTTGGCAATGTAGAATGACAAGCTTAGGACTAAAATCCTTTCAACTCACTTTACAGGAAAACAGGAAATGCTAACTTGCTCCCTTGAGCAACAGTGTATCAACAATGCCTGTTCCACTGTTGTTTGAATATATAATATACACTCCTGCTACTTTCCATTCAACCATGACACTCAGTGCAACATAAGCAGGTTCTTTTCACAGCAAATAAATACTCCCAGTCATCAGCAGATTTGTATCATTAACTGATTTAAGTGCAAGAGAACATACATTTTCCTCTGGGTCTTGCAATAAAGTAAGTTTCCTTATAGTCTGTTCAACACAGAGTAATGATTTATAGACCAACCGTATGCAGTTTTGCATATAGTCTAACTCCTATTTCAGTTGACTTCAGCAATTGGTTCCATTCACACAGGCTTATTTTCCACTACAAGTTTCACTGCTGCAGACCACGTAGATATTCCTTTTAACAGGACACAGTGGCATTGAGTTCCAAAGACACTTAAAATTACCTACCTGCCCTCCTCCAGCCTGAAGCGCTTCTTCGCAAGAACTAGCCTTTACACAGAGAAGAGCTGCAACTTCATTAGTATCAAGCAGCAAAAGCATGAAGCTATGGCTAACCATGACGGTGGGACAATGCAGTTGTTTACCAGGATTTTCTTCAATTTTCCACTTTCAAAAGGACTGGCCAAGTCCCTCAGACTGAGCAGTTTCACTGCAAGAAGCTACACTGGAGAGGCAAGAGAAGAGTGCTGTATAACAGCTCAGAATCAGCTTTTTCGTTGCTTCAAACTGAACGTTTCTCATCCAGTGTGAAGTCTAAACAGAAAAGTCACAGTGGAGCTTTAATAAAAATGGAAAAAGTAGTATCATCTTCTCTTCTGTAACAGAAGAGCACTGCTAATGGGGTGGGGGGAGGGAACTGTCAATCCTATTAGCCAATAAGCACATTTTTAAAGCTTGCTATATGGTCCTGAAAAGCCTGCAGTTATTTAATCTATTAGTGACAAATAGCTGCAAAGCACAGGGTGGGCACAGATTCCTTACAGAGCAGCTGCTGTAATCTGTGTTTAGGCAGACCAGCACAGTAGATGGTGTGTGCTTGTCCAGGGTGTGCAACCGCCCCAGGAACTGCCCAATCATCCCAAGGCACCAACAGGTTGCCCAGAAACCCAGGCACAGCAGCAGCCTACGAAGACAGACATCCTTGACTTCCCAGTGTGCGTACCTGGAAAAATCCCTCCAAAATTCATCTGCATCTCTAGTGTAGTCATTTACTCTAGTTTTCCAGAGACAGAAGTATTTCTCAAAATAGAATACTCAATACCACCATTCTCAAAAGTGCTTATTGATTTCTGCCCAGACTTAACAAGGTATTTGACTTGCTGAAGCTGTACTTAATTTCTTTGTCACTGTATTGCCTTTTCCTCTTCTGCAGTCCCTTCGAATGTTTTGTATTATAAGGATCGTTTTTCTCTTAACCATGTAAAAAGGCAGAAGTGTTCTGCATCTTGCAAGGTATTTCTGGAGAAATGTGGTTGTTTCCAATTCTTTTGGAAAGCAACATCCTGAAATATAGACAAATGTAGTGAGATAGCTCACCAATCATGAATCAATGCTTAAAAAAAATTAGAATTCCGTTTTAAGCACCTTTAGATAGTTCACAATTATCTCACATTCAAGTGGCATGAAAAAAAGTTTTAAAAAACTTCCAAGATTAGAAGTGCAGCCTACCTACTTCCTCAGAAGTTTACAAAACACTGCAATCTGACAGCACCCACACATTTTTACATAAACTAAGCCAGCACAACTTGGAAAAAAAAAAAAAGGAATACAAACATAACTAGTTTATTAAAAAAAAATAGAGCCTGTATTTAAACAACGCCTTTAAAATAAGAAACAATGTAGAAATCAAGACTGACAAGTCAAAACACAGTATGCCTTGCTAGTTTCATACTCTATTCTATGGTTAGTTTCTTCAAACTCAGTCATCTGGTAAACTAATACACCTGTATTAAGAACTAAGACAACCATCTGCTTTGGAAGCAGACTGACGTGGAAAGAGATGCTGCAACATAGTCTGGATTTCACATACAATGAGCAATGTGAGAAACACTCCAGCGATGAAACTGGAAGGCAGAGACAGAGGGAGCAGCTAATCACGCTTTGGCACAGACATCATAAAACCATTATACTCCAAATCATACCTCCAAACTCACAACACAGCAGCAAAAGGTTTAAGCAGTAGGGAAGGAGCTTAAGGTTATTTTTATATCTATACATTTTCCTCCAAAATAATATTTTAGTCACAAGAGATCTTACAGGGTAAAGTTATATCCTGCAAAGATAAATGAATCTGAAATTGCTTTCAAGGAGTAAATATTTGTCTGAGCTCAGAAAATGCAATATATCAAAAAAGAAGGTAAGCAGCATATTTAAAGGCATTTTACCAATGCATTTACTGATGCTTTATCCTCTTCCATTTTATTCTTCAGTTTAGCCAGTCTTATTCACTGCTATTGTTAATTGATATCCTTTTGTTTTCCTAATGCCACATGAAAGTGAAGGATAGAATCAAGAAATCCAAACAAAGTACCCACATGATAGCGCTTATCAAAAAACAAAGTGAATTGGTCCACATAGACATGCAGGACAAATTCTGCCTCCCTTCTCATCTCAGAAGTGTAACAGACTAGAAAGGTCAACTTAAAAGAAAGAAGCACCTGGGAAGCACTGTGGGAAGAAAGGAAGAGATTAAAAAGTTGTTCCCAACAGAAGAAGGGGATTCCCGACATTTAAAGAAGGTGAAGGAAAAGATCTCTATGTACCAATGTTTGAGCAGCAGTATTTAAAAAAAGAAAACACTTATTGCACGAGTTGGTAACTCAAGATTAATCCTTGCAACTCATGTTTCACTCATTTTCAGCAGTTCAACTTATCCTCACTCTGTGCACTGTGTGTAAACAACCACCACAGCTAAAGGAAGAACACAAAGAACTTAAGGGGAAAATACAACTGGAACTGAGCAAATCAGTATTTGTAGCACAGAAGTTGTGTTCCTCATTAGTCCATAGCTGAGGTGTTAATGGTCCCTCTGATTGTTGTATCTGGAGTGTTTTAAAAATATGTAGAAAATTAAAAGACTGTAAAAATGCTTGGGTCTAAGAAGCAATAAACAAGGAAGAGCTGAGAAGTGCTGAGGTAACACTGCTGTTAACTGGCAATATAATTTAAACAGAAAGGTTCTGCAGGTCTTGTATTCCTCCATCTGGCCTATTTCCCAGGCTGTAATTGCCATCCTGGAGCAGTAACAAACCAGAGGAAAGCACACATCTGGCTACAGCTGTCTAGGAAGAGCTTTTTAAATCCAGATTATCACCAAAATTTTTGGGCAAATAGCAGTGTTCTCCATATATGGTTCCTAGTATAAAGGGTGAAGCGAAAGCTATTCCAATTGTAGATCGCTTTTTAAATTTCTATTACCTCTTCCTTTATTTGATGCAATCTTCTAAAACAAACTTAGACTGTTATATGGTTATCACAACTGATTTTAAGTGGATGAACGTGTACTAAGATTCTCCCACACTTATGTGGTGTTATCACTATTAGACATTTTTTTCCACTTTTTCCCTTCCCTCCTTATATGAAGTGAAACATGTCACCATGTCATGTGGCAAAACCCTGAAGTTAGAAGAAAATGAGCTGTTTAACCCAAGGCAGGAAGAACAGCAGAGAGAGTTGAGGTGTCTCTTGCTTATTGTGAAGTTACAAGCAAAAAAGCAACTAAATAGGAACACACATTTTAGATGCGGAAGTCCTGTTCCATTTCTGTGCACTGAACCAACTCGGGACTTAAGTGAAGGCTCTTCAATGAAAAATGGCTCTGGAGTCACCTGTTAATGTCTTATGGCTCAGCATACCTCCACATCACTTGCTACCAAAATTTGTTTTCTTTTCTGGGACAAACGAAGACCAAGGGCAGAAGTGCAGTAAACCAGCAGCTCTCACTGAAAGATCAGTGGATCAAAAACCAGACATTGACTTCAATGCTCTCATTAAAGAAGAGAGCATACAATTGCAAGAGGTTTTATCTCGGAGATTAAGCAAGCATACAAATTAAGTGAAAACTGCCAATGGTCAGTTTGGCTAAATGCTAGGCTACAGCTGCATGATGTTAGGCAGAGTAGTACAACATACAGAAAAAATGTCTCCTGCCATATATCACAACCAGATAAGAAACAGAGACACGTGGCTGGAAGAAGAGAGAAAAACTAGGTAATAGAAATAAAGAGTTCATTAAAAACTGGGGGAAACATTTCTTAGGAAGGATGCACAGTTAAGACAGACATTGAGAGTACACAGATGGTAATTAGTACAACTAATCAGTGGAAGACAAACTGAAGGAGTTCAGGGCATTCCAAACAATAGAGCCAGACAGGCTGTCTACAACTTCAGAAAGCTCCGCCATATGAATTGCATATCCTGCTCCTATAGTAGTTTCAAACATTTCTAGACAAGAATTATATCAGTGGCTATGTAATAGGAAATACAGGTTTCTAATTAAGAAAAAGGGGTAAAAAAAAAAAAAAAAGAACTGAGCAACTAAGCTTTTAAGCCTGTATCCAATGTGTACAGAGCTTTGAAAAAGAAGACTACACTAAAAGATACAGAAGTCAATGAAGGATTAGCAAACACACAATGAGTTTACTTCCCAAGACCCACAAACACCAAGTAACCACAACAGCTTTTCAAAATATTTCTAAAAGGCAGCAACAAACAATGCAGATGTGACACCTCCCCCTTCCCCCCATCAGAACTATAGCGATATATTTGCTACAATGTTATGTGGGAAACTATTTCAGAAAAAAATAGAAGAATTGGTTTGAGGAAAAACAGGAAAAGAACTGGAAAGGAATAGGCCTGAAGGAGGGATGCAGCAGAGATCCCCTAGCCAACACTGGAAAACCCACAAAAAAGTTTTAGGAACTGTAAAGCAGTCCTGGGTGGCTGTGGATCTGTGCCTGTACCGGTAAACCCTGCAGGTTTTTACTGGTTCTGTATGATGATGCGATACACATACTGGTCTTGCACACCAATTAGACTGGATGCACATACCACTAGCCCAGGTTCTGTTCTGCACAAAAAAACATTCACACTGCCCAGCTAGGCAAAGTTGCAGCATAACTAGTTTTGCCTCTCTTTTGTCCAAGAAGGAAAAGAAAGACTGGGTTCACTGGGGACAGAAGAGTTGCTCAGTTTTTCCACAAAGTCCTCATACATTGTAAGTTGACTGAGAAGGAAGAAAGGGTATCAATTCTTACTAGCATTTCCCTAAATGGCACTCTCCTCTGACAATGCTCCCTCAACCCATGTTTTCTCTCCTACACCTCTTAATATAAAATGTTGCTTTAATCCTTGAGAATGGCAAAATTACATACTGCCCGCACTGCTCAAAAACACCAACCGACTTTTTTATTGATTTACTGTGGTATATTAGGTATGAATCGTGTTAAAAGAAACGGAGATTTGGCATTTTTAATGTTTATGAAACACTACTGACTGAAGTGTAGTCTGTGTTGCAGGGTTTTTTTTAATTTTCTGAAAGTATGTAATGATATAAGATGTGACAGAAGTTATATCAACACAAAACAACCGATCTCCAGCAAACACAGTTGAAATGCAGAGTAGGAAATAAAAGGCATGATGATGTTCCTGTGCTGAGCTAGCGCCTTCCTTGTGCACAGTGCAGCACCTCCTCAGGCAGCATGGCATTGCTGTATAACTGCACAGCATTTTACAACATCGCAACTGAATCATACACCGAGGCCAATTTTCGCACTCATATTGGGAGGTTCCCGTTAGTATTTACAATCCTTCTGTGGCTGAGGACATTGTGAGTGAAAAGGTGCTTAAAACAAAGGGTTGCTCTCACAAAGACAGAGATGTCATGGGTCTGCCTTGGGTTGAGGACATGTTTAGATGCTAATCTGTGGAGTATTACCTGGGTGTAACCTCCCTTGCTTCTCCCTTTACAATTCATTCAGTGGAGGTGCTTGAGGTAAAGAGTGTTTCAGCTGAGAGACCGTGAAACTGAATTTCCCNGAGAGAATGCAACATCCGCAAGGCCACCAGATAAAAGAGACTTCTCGACCCCTAAAGGACTCTTTAGCTAATTATAATAAGAAACGGGGCTAAGCGGGGCTGGGAAATGAACATGAATGTATTGCGAAACTTAATGAATATGCAACATTTCGAGGAATAAATAAAAGGATGGGAAAAAGGCACACCTGTTGGTAGAGCGGATGCTCCCCTCACACCCGGTGCTGCTTGCTTAGTCTCCACCTACGAACAAAATAAAATTTTTGACTTTTTTTTCTAGCCGCGAGAATGCCTTCGTTGATAACATTTACCAAGTTCTTAAATACAGAAAATCCTCAAACTCCTAGATGGAACCTAAGCTCACACCTTTTAAGATGATGCCAGGAATGAAGCAGATCTCACAACAGCAGAGTGGTTTGCTTACTCTGGGAAACCACAGGCAAAAAGCACCACAGCCAGTCTCTCTACAAAATGCATTGTGGAAGCAGGGGACATGAAGGATGGCAGGAAACTGCTGAAGCAAAAGGGCAACACTGGCATAATAACAAATATGAATATATGGGCCTTAAGACTACAAGTGAGAGGCACAGTAATTTGAGCAATCAACCTTACACAAAGAGAGAATATTAACCATGATGTGCTTTGTTTTGCAAAAGGGAATTTTCAGTGTGGCAGCTGCAGTAGTGGGCAGACAGATTCAGTGACCCAAAAGGTCCCTTAGAGCATTATATCCCTGTGAGAATTTTAACAACAAATCCACTTGTTTATTTGAGCACTTGGACAAAACTATTTTCTAAATGACTACTCAAGAGAGACAGAAAACAAACAGAACTTAATAAGGAGTACGGTACGGGTGAACAGAGCAGGTCCATCAGCAAATGCCTTTATGGGAACCTAGGACAGAAACCTGTCTAATAAGAAGTGGTATCTTGCAAAGACTTTGGTTTGTATTTTGAAGGCTGTCAATGTCCAGTGTTTCCCATTTACTTTTTCATAGTCTCATTGTAAAAACAGCAGGAGATTTTGTTCAAAAAAGGCTAAAAACAAATTCAGTTTCAAGTACTTCTAAGAAAACAAAATGAGAACGTGAAACTTGCATTATTTTAAAGAGCAGTATAACAGAATGTTTTTTAAAATGATACAAAATAATGTACCTGTTTCTGTTAAAAAACAGAAACAGCACAAAACACAAAGAACAAGACTTTGGCCCATGACCTAACAACATATTTGAAGAGAGAAGATTTATTGTTCCTAAGTTTTTTTCCACCTTCTCTTTCAAAAGGAGCCTGGGTGCACTGCTATCTCAGAGCACATTTTCATCTAATGAACAATTCTGTGCCATTAGACATGCCTACCTAACTTAAAGAGTCAACATTCAGCCTTGCAGTTGAGAAGTGCTATCTTTGTTTCTAACCACTTTCAAAAACAATTTTCCGGATTTTGAACTCCTTATTATAAATTATTTCAGAGTCCAAAACTCATTAGTTATGCTTCACCAGCTCCCAACTGATACCATTACACAATATAACCAATTTCTTCAAGCTCCAACACTTCTCTTAAGTATAAAAAGCAAAAAAGTTTTGTTTTATTTTTTTCCCCTTCCTGCACCATATGACAGCAATGGAACAACGCACCAGCTACTGGTTGCAATAGGATTAAAAAAGGGGGACAAAAAGCTCAAAACACATGAGCAGATCTTCCTATCAGCAAAGCTTACTTTCAGTTGCTATCAAAAATTCAAGTACATGGTGTGCTTGAAATTATATAAGGGACAGACTGCGATACTTCATTTAATGTAAAATACCTACATTGCAATTTATATTTTTGTCATAGTTCATTATGAGCACAATGATTTCTAAACACGTACACAATTTCAACATTAAAAAAAACTCACGACACACAGTTGTTTAAAATTTATTTCCAACAGGTTATTACCAGTATGTATCTGCTGCAGCAGCAAACCCTGTTTTTGTAGGGTTCCCCTCCACACCCCCAATTCCACACTACTATAACACATCACTTAACCCCCATGCAGGCAGCCCCATACGCAGGGACTATGTTCCTCAGTTAAAGCACAGCACCCTCTCCTGCTACATGGAAATCAGTTATCACTCTCCAGATTGTAAAATGGGGCTACAAAATCTTTTCTGTCCACAGCTCTGCCCTTTCAAATTATTTCCTCTGTGTAACAGTTAAGGAGAACAGCAAGCACAGACAGACATTAAAATGATGAAATACGAATGCATTATAAAAACCTGTTGCACAGAATTTAGCATTTCTTCTAAAAGCAATATGATAACAGACCAGTTACAATGTCTAAATGGTTCCACTCTAACCACAGAAAAACAAGTCACTGCCAGCAGCTGTGTGGAGCCTGTGATTTGCCAAATGTATAGATTTTATTTTTTAAGTAGATGCATTTGGACACACACTTGACCTTGAAATCTACATGGTAAAGATGATATTAGAACCATAGAATGGTCTGGGTTGAAACACACCTCTAAAGGTCATCTAGTCCAACCCCCCTGCAATGAACAGGGACATCTTCAACTAGATCAGGCTGCTCAGAGCCCCGTCCAACCTAACCTAGAATGCTTCCAGGGACGGGGCATCTACCACTTCTCTGGATAATCTGTGCCAGGTTGTTATGAACTAAGAACTAGACTTAAACATACACGCAGTTATTGAAAAAACACGCAGCAGGATGAGACTGGCATTCAGCTTCACAGAAAAGGCGGCAGCAGTCAGACTAGGGAACTAGTAACATCTAAAAACAAATCTTCACATACAGTTAGCAATGTAGCTTAATCCTTCTTGCCCTGGTATCAGCAATGCCCAGGGCAGCTACCCTCCTTCAGTGGCTACTTCAGATTTCACATATCAAAACTTCCCATTAAACTGTTCCTTTACGTGCAACAAATTCATCATCAGCCCAGGAATGCCTCCGTTTTGCAGGAAAAGAATTAACTCCTGTATGTACATTGAGCACATAAACATCAGTCAGCTCTGATTTGAGCAGAGTGCAGAACAAAACCTAAATTTTTCTCCATGGCCTTCAGGAGGATCTAGAGACCATTTAAGCATGCATGAGCAGATATATATGTAAAAATATGTGAAATGAGATGCACTGTTGGAGCCCCCATTGCACCTCGACGTCCAAGGTGCTGTGAACAAGACACAGCACATGTCTCATCCCTGCCCCTGTTTCCAAGGTCCCCAAACACCCCAGTCAGCTCCACAAGCGAGGCCAGTGCTCTCTGGCTGCAACATATCCACCCCATCCCTCCCCCTAGGGAAAAGGTCCCCCTCAGCACCCCACATCCCTCAGCCAGGCCTAGCTGGGTGCTCCCCACAGGCAGTGGGCCAGAGCGTACCGTGTAATCCCAGGCTGCAAATTCCCTCCCGAGCTCTTGAGCCCCACAGACTTATCCGAAAATGCCATAACCAAGTGCAAAAAACTGCTCCAGCAGGCAACCTAAAAGCAGAACACACTGTGGTTTACTTCAGTGGCCTCACTGTACTTAAATACACAATTGTACATCTTCCTGTCAGGGCAGAAGGAAAAAAAGAAAAGAAAAAAGAAAGAGCCACTCAGAGGGTAATGGTAACTTCCTAAGTCTACTGCTAGCAAACTACATGACACAGCTGTCAGTGCATCAACACAATCCATGTCAGCAACGAGCAGCACATAATTCTTAACCCTGCAAAATTACTTACGCTAAAAACAATGAAGGGACCAAAAATGGGCAACCTGTTAGTTTCTGTGGCACAGAAGCCTGCAGTACTATCCGCTACCAACTTGGGGATTAAAGCCTTTTCCCCACCACGCTAAAAGTCTGGAACAGCTGTAGCCAGCCTTGAGGACACGACCAACGTGTTACAGCCATCATTTCTTACCAGGTCCCTTCTACAACCTCTCACATCAGTCTACTGCTTTGAGCACAATGTTAATTCAAATAAAAGTGAGCAATGGGGAAAAAGAAACAGTGTTTCTACAGATGTGAATGTCATGTAAATGTCAAACCTCATGTTAAAATTTGATTAGGAGACTGAATGTAAGGGAAACAGTATTGCTACAAGTAAACCAGCACACTAACAATAATCTCAGCCTGACTGTTTGCGACATAACCTTAGTGATGGATTTCATTATTCTTAATTTTCTATGTAATATTAACCTGTAATTGATGTTGCCAGAAGACCATATATAGCAGTACAAGAACTGCAAACAAACATTTGCTGACAAGATGTATCTACACAGTCTTAATACTAAGTTACTTGTGTGCTTTGCTTACAAATACACTCAGTCAGTTGAAGAAAATTTTCATTTCTTTTGCATCACAACTAAAAGCCCATCTACTTAGAAAGACTGGGAGCATATGCACCCATTCATCGGTATGTACCTGTGTCAGGAGAAACAGAAGGTGGCTTCACATTAAAGCCCAAAAAGCAGAATTCCAGTTGACACTATGTGGATACAGATAAACTTCGGACACCAATTCCTTACAATTTTCTCCCAGAAAGGTAGTATTTTTCCAAGACTGCACAAGCCCACTTGCCACATTTCTTGATGCGCCTTAGGTACTAGCTGCTCTTGTCTCAAGAACTTTCCTCCTGCTGAGTGACCTCAGTTCTGCTCCTTTCAGGAGGCTGGACATCTGCCAGACCAGTTCAAGTATTTAAACAGCCCCAGTAACATGAAAATATTATTGACACAGAGCAGAGATACATTTACGTACCGAGGCAGGAGAAAGTTGATGAACTAGAGCTACTGGTTTTAACTATAAGCTAAATACTTGCTTTACTCTAAAAATAGTGAGATAGAAAAATTCTACAGTAGCATTCACACTAGGAAACACAAAGTCCAAAGGAAAAAANCTGGCATTCAGCTTCACAGAAAAGGCGGCAGCAGTCAGACTAGGGAACTAGTAACATCTAAAAACAAATCTTCACATACAGTTAGCAATGTAGCTTAATCCTTCTTGCCCTGGTATCAGCAATGCCCAGGGCAGCTACCCTCCTTCAGTGGCTACTTCAGATTTCACATATCAAAACTTCCCATTAAACTGTTCCTTTACGTGCAACAAATTCATCATCAGCCCAGGAATGCCTCCGTTTTGCAGGAAAAGAATTAACTCCTGTATGTACATTGAGCACATAAACATCAGTCAGCTCTGATTTGAGCAGAGTGCAGAACAAAACCTAAATTTTTCTCCATGGCCTTCAGGAGGATCTAGAGACCATTTAAGCATGCATGAGCAGATATATATGTAAAAATATGTAAAATGAGATGCACTGTTGGAGCCCCCATTGCACCTCGACGTCCAAGGTGCTGTGAACAAGACACAGCACATGTCTCATCCCTGCCCCTGTTTCCAAGGTCCCCAAACACCCCAGTCAGCTCCACAAGCGAGGCCAGTGCTCTCTGGCTGCAACATATCCACCCCATCCCTCCCCCTAGGGAAAAGGTCCCCCTCAGCACCCCACATCCCTCAGCCAGGCCTAGCTGGGTGCTCCCCACAGGCAGTGGGCCAGAGCGTACCGTGTAATCCCAGGCTGCAAATTCCCTCCCGAGCTCTTGAGCCCCACAGGCTTATCCGAAAATGCCATAACCAAGTGCAAAAAACTGCTCCAGCAGGCAACCTAAAAGCAGAACACACTGTGGTTTACTTCAGTGGCCTCACTGTACTTAAATACACAATTGTACATCTTCCTGTCAGGGCAGAAGGAAAAAAAGAAAAGAAAAAAGAAAGAGCCACTCAGAGGGTAATGGTAACTTCCTAAGTCTACTGCTAGCAAACTACATGACACAGCTGTCAGTGCATCAACACAATCCATGTCAGCAACGAGCAGCACATAATTCTTAACCCTGCAAAATTACTTACGCTAAAAACAATGAAGGGACCAAAAATGGGCAACCTGTTAGTTTCTGTGGCACAGAAGCCTGCAGTACTATCCGCTACCAACTTGGGGATTAAAGCCTTTTCCCCACCACGCTAAAAGTCTGGAACAGCTGTAGCCAGCCTTGAGGACACGACCAATGTGTTACAGCCATCATTTCTTACCAGGTCCCTTCTACAACCTCTCACATCAGTCTACTGCTTTGAGCACAATGTTAATTCAAATAAAAGTGAGCAATGGGGAAAAAGAAACAGTGTTTCTACAGATGTGAATGTCATGTAAATGTCAAACCTCATGTTAAAATTTGATTAGGAGACTGAATGTAAGGGAAACAGTATTGCTACAAGTAAACCAGCACACTAACAATAATCTCAGCCTGACTGTTTGCGACATAACCTTAGTGATGGATTTCATTATTCTTAATTTTCTATGTAATATTAACCTGTAATTGATGTTGCCAGAAGACCATATATAGCAGTACAAGAACTGCAAACAAACATTTGCTGACAAGATGTATCTACACAGTCTTAATACTAAGTTACTTGTGTGCTTTGCTTACAAATACACTCAGTCAGTTGAAGAAAATTTTCATTTCTTTTGCATCACAACTAAAAGCCCATCTACTTAGAAAGACTGGGAGCATATGCACCCATTCATCGGTATGTACCTGTGTCAGGAGAAACAGAAGGTGGCTTCACATTAAAGCCCAAAAAGCAGAATTCCAGTTGACACTATGTGGATACAGATAAACTTCGGACACCAATTCCTTACAATTTTCTCCCAGAAAGGTAGTATTTTTCCAAGACTGCACAAGCCCACTTGCCACATTTCTTGATGCGCCTTAGGTACTAGCTGCTCTTGTCTCAAGAACTTTCCTCCTGCTGAGTGACCTCAGTTCTGCTCCTTTCAGGAGGCTGGACATCTGCCAGACCAGTTCAAGTATTTAAACAGCCCCAGTAACATGAAAATATTATTGACACAGAGCAGAGATACATTTACGTACCGAGGCAGGAGAAAGTTGATGAACTAGAGCTACTGGTTTTAACTATAAGCTAAATACTTGCTTCACTCTAAAAATAGCGAGATAGAAAAATTCTACAGTAGCATTCACACTAGGAAACACAAAGTCCAAAGGAAAAAAATTCTCCAGCCACAACACTTCTTCCATCAGCTTCACATTCTCCCACCAAATCATCACCACCATACAGAGACTAACTCTGGCACAACCAATGCCAGCCCCAATTCAGTTCAGAATGAATCTCAAAACAGTCCAGCAATTACCCTAACTGATTACTTTCTACCCAAAATGCAAATTATCAGCCTCAACTTGTTTTAGGTGTGTGTGTCTCGCAGAGGATTGACTTAACTAAAACATCAAGGCTAGTGCAAAATTACCTGTTATGCCATCAAAATAATTCGCCAGTTTCTTCCAAGGAAGTTATACAAGGACATCTTCATAAAAAACTTGGAATTTCATGCTCCCCATGACATCCTCTGTGGTTGACAGTCCAAGTCATAAACTTGTCACTATCTTGATAATTGGTGGGAGGGCAAGAGGACATAACATCCATAACTCTGATGGATGGCTCCCTTTAGTTTGAGACTCCCTTAATAGTTAAAATATTTTTTTTCTTGTAATCTACCTTCAAATGCATTAGAATAGGAACATTATCAAAGATTCAAAGGGAGGTCATTGTCCCCCAAAAAAAGAGAGTTACTAAGGGATTTCAATAATCCTCTGTCCTTTACCTTCAGTGAGGGAAACCTAGGTACAATCTTCCACTGTTTCATTGCTCTTTGGAGTTATAATCAGGAAGAAATAAAGGAAAAAGGGAAGTGGGTTGCACTGCCAGTAGCCAAAGCTTCAGTCCATTATGAATTTCACTAACAGTCTGATTCATCTATTCAGTAGTTTCAGTCACCTTCCAGCTACCTTCCTAGATGAGAAAAGACCACCTCAACAGTAGGTCAGCTTTTCTGACCCTCCTGTAGCTGCCGCAGTTAAATTTCCCTTACCCAGATAAACCCCTAGATATATCTAGGCAAACTGATAAGAAAAGGTGACACACCACTCACCACCAGCCTTTCATCTCCCTCTACTTTGCTTCCTGAGTTGGCTGCCAGACAGAAAGATACCACATTGTGACAGAGGCTGCTACAGAATTCCTGGAGGCTGCACACTTTGCTTCTGCTCCCAAGTGTACCAGCAACCGTGTTTTCAACAGGAGCTAATGATGTCTTATTCTCTGGAGTTTTTCAAAATATAGAGGGATTTTTAGGAGCTCAACTTCTGCCCCCATGGTTCACCCGTCATAAATCCCATTTAATTAAAAAGAGTCTACAGTTTTAAAAACCAAAACTCTGAAACAGCCACCACCTGCAATTCGCCAGGTGCATTTATCCAGATATAAGTACCTATGTAAATAGCCTTAACATTAAATGTTAAAAGAACTTTTTCTCAGTTTGTAAGTTTTATTTGCATGAAATGCATTGCTCTCAAATACTTGAAGTGAAACATAAATATAAAAAAAAAGTAAAAAAGTGAAGCAAAGGAAGGCTGCTGAATAAGATTACCTACTGCCCTATGATTGGTTTGGGGACCTACAGGTGAAAAATCCCCTCTGATAAGTGACATGAGTCCTTGACTATCAGAACTGCAGCAATATTGTTATTATGAACAAATTTATGCTAGTGGACATGAATAACATGTTCTTGAAAGATTTAAAGGTCCTATTCGTAAATGTTAAATAACGTAAAGCTTGCATAAGCTAAATGGATTCAGAAACCAGTTGGTGCTTCTTCCAAGGCAGCAAGTGCTGTGCAGAGTCCTTCACCACCAGACAACAGAAAGCTGAATGGCACATGCTAATATCACAAACTCACTAAAGCCTTAAAACCAGGCTGTTTTATTTCAAAACAACTAGGATATTTTGAATTTCAGTTTCAGCTATTTTAGGAAGAGGCCGTCTGATTATCTGACATGCGATTACCTGCTGGATCCCACTTGTGGGCTTGTATCCCAGACTGTGTTTACTTTCTATGTAACTGAAGACAAGACTTCCACTCGTGCCACACAAGCAGGCTTCAGTTAAACCTACGCCAAGTCACAGAACTAGTCTGCATTTCAAAAAACCAAAATCAGATTAACTTAAACTGGTACTCTGGGAGACCTGAGCTAGTGGTAATACAGAGGAACAGTCTCTGTAGCTGCCCCTGACAGGTCCAGGAGCATCTCTGAACTTGAGAGTATTTGTCATCTACGTGTACCAGAATGACCATACTCTAAGGCCACACAGTCACATACATGTTGTTTATAGAAAACACACAAAATTCAGCTAAAAGAAAGTTCATTCAAAACCACCAAAACCGGGTCATCAGAATACTCAAGTGCTTGGTTTGCTGTTGGTTTTTTTAAAGCATCTCTCTCCTACTTCTGACAAGGCATAATTAATTTCTCTGTTTACAAGAGATTTATTTCCTTCACAAGAGTCACAAAGAACATCCTTCACAAAAACATTCTGCCCATTACTCTAAAATACATCACTGTGAAAATTTAACAGCTTTTGTAGCAAGCAACATAGAGTGACCTGCTCTCATTACATTTGCTTGACTGGGGAAATATCCCTGCTAACAACAGTTAATACCGATATCTGCAGGAAGAGCACATAATGCTGCCTGTTATCGCCGATGCATCTGCTCATCAGCCAACAAAATCTAGAGGTGCTGGTCCAGATATAAGCAACATCCTTATATTTAAATAGAACCAATCTCTGTGAAGTAGAGTGGCTCCCCCATTCCATATCAAAAAGATCTGGAATCACACAATCACCTGGTGGCAGGTAAATGCTGCAAGATAGCACAGATATCAGATAGACACCAATGTCAACGTGCACTGTCCCTGAGCTGCTGCAGGCGAGGTGGGGAACTGGCCTGCTCTCGGCAGTGCTCACTGGGCATTCCCATGGGACAGCTCACAAGACACCCAGACCTCATACAGGAGTATCTCCCTCTTAAAAAACACAACCACGTACCAGATGGAAGACAGAAACCACTGAGACAGAAGGACTGTTTCTCAAGCTACAGTGAGGAGGAACTGTAGGCAAACAGAAAATGCTGCAATCAACTATCCAAATTACACTGGTATTCTGGGATTAATATTTGTATTTTTGTAAAAAGCATGACACAAAAATCTAATGACAGAGCGATAAAAGACTACAGTTCTACATCTCATCCAAAAGAATAAATCGCTAAAACCCTCCAATGGTTGTGCACTCAACCATAATTTAAATGGAAACCAAGGAGAAGTATATTTGTTCCGTTTAAAATGTGTGACAAGGAACCATATGAATGCAGTAAAGGAGACAACCAACAACCTGGCTTTACAGGAGTTAACCACAGTAAGAAGTCTGTAAAATGGACACATTAACATCCCTTCCCACAGAACCATTCCAGATCCTCAGGCAGCACTATTTATACATTCAGTCTTACAACCTGGGTCTTAAACCACTTTCTGCAGAAGATGTTTGGTTTTTTTGTTGTTTTTTAAGTAAAAATGTGTGCTAACATGTACTTTAGGAAAAACAAAGCTATTTTATCCACAAATTCTTACTCAAATCCAAACCAAAATAATAAATAAAAGCACTGATAGAAGTAGTGGGCTATATGTTTCTCTCTCACTAACTAAATCACTTCAGCAAGAGCAACATTTTATTGCTTAAGCATGATCTTCCTTAGAAAGGACTCTCTACTGTTTTACTAAGATGGCCCCTGAAACCATTTTATCAGTATTTTTCTCCTTACACGCTTCCCAAATGGCTTCCAAAATCTTTCTACCACCTTTTATCAGTCAGCTTTGTCTCTTACTCAGTTTCTTCTATCAATATCTCAAATGGTTTCTTCAGGTTAGAAAATGAAACGGAAATGAAACGTATGAACCAAATAAAAAATAAACCAGTATTTGACAGTTTTTGTGGCACTCAACTTAGCACTTTCCTCTGTTTCACCTTTTGCTTTGCGACTGCACTATTTCAGGGAACTCATCTGAACCACGACTGCGTCTTTCTATGTCTCTTGATAACAGACAAAACAGTCTGCAGGAAGACAGCAGTCCATGGTCCTTCCCCAGGCAAGTATCTGCAAGAGCAAGCTTTGCTTGTTTGAAGTTGCAAGAAAAATTAGGGAAAAAGCCCAAGATTCCCCTATTCACCTTTAGGCTAAGATCCCAATCATGACACTACTAATGTAAACTCCCAGTAACGGCATTACTCCATCATACAAAGGTCTGACAGATTTTATGCATACAAACCAGACACTATTTTAAATGACCTTAGCTCTTACTCAGAGATTTGTCACCAGTGATTAAAAAGTACTTGTTCTAATTTTTTTTGTGTTACACCTTGAAAAATTGCAGTCAGGTATGCAGTCATCAATGAACAGCACACAATCCTAACAGCTAGAAAATACACAAACCCACTGGCAATAGGATTATACCAACTGTCTGAATGGCCCGAAGACAAATTAAATCTAATTACTGCTGAGTTAGTATTTATTGTGAAGTCTCTTACAATAAATCGAAGTTGCAGGAGCATCTTCTCTCACAGAATCATGCTCTGTTGTACTCTAACAAGCTTTTTAGGCACTCCATGTTAGAATCACAGAATACCAGATTGAAAAGGACCTCAAAGATCATCTGGTCCAACCTTTCCTGACAAAAGCCCAGTCTAGACAAGATGGCCCCCCACCATGTCCAGCCAAATCTTAAAAGGGTCCAACTGCCACTTCCCTGGGGAGATTATAATTCCAATGGCTGATTGTTCTCATTGTGAAAAGATTTCCTCTTGTATCCAGTGTACCCATTACCTCTCCTCTTCTCCATGTGACTCCTTGTACAGAAGCGAGTCTCCACCTTCTTTGTAGCCACCCTTTAAATACATAGTGACAGTCTCCTCTAAACCTTCTTCTCAAGACTGAACACACCCAGTTCTCTCAGCCGTTCCTCACGTGGCATGCTTCCCCATCCTTGTATCATCTTTGTGGCCCTTCTCTGGACTCTCTCCACCCTGTTCACAGCTTTCTTGTGTAGCAGGGACCAAAACTGAACACAGTATTCCAGGTGTGGCCTGACTAGCACAGAGCAGAGTGGGATAATGGCTTCTTTATCTCTGCTGGGGATGCCCTTGTTGATGCACCCCAGCATCCCGTTGGCTTGCTTTACCACAGCAGCATGCTCTTCACTCACATTGAGCTTGTTGTCCACCAGGATCCCCAGGTCCCTTTCCCCAGAGCTGCTCCCTAGCTGGGTTCATCCCAGCCTGTGCTACACTCCTGGACTACGTTTTCCCAGGTGCAAAACCTTCCATTGGTCCTTGCTGAAGCTCATAAGGTTCTCATTAGCTCACTCTTCCAGCCAACCCAGCTCTTCCTGCAGGGTGGCTCTCCCTTCCAAAGCTTTTGCTCTTCTAACTGCATCTCTGCAAGCCCTGGCAATGCCCTTGTGGTTCTTAATGGGCATTCATCTGCTTTTCCTCTCTGGTACACTTGTCTTCATTTTGAGCAGACTCAGAATCTTGCAGCTAAGGCAAGGGGGTCTTTTGCTCCGCATACTGCCCTTATCTATAAAGAAGATTAACTTTTTTTGTGCTCCCAGAAGAGTGTTATTCTAAGACTCAGAGCATGCACTAGCTCCTTATCCTCCATGGAAGCTTCCTGTGGAATCCCTCTCAGCTTAGCTCTGAGCAAGCTGAAGTTAGCTTTTAGAAGAGCAAAAACCTTTGTCCTCCTTCAGCGTACTCAGCAGGTTCCCCAAGTCCACAATATTGTGATCACTGCAGCCAAGGCTATCACTAAGCAAGATACTACAAAGCAGGTTTTCTTGAGTTGTGAGTAGCAAGTCCAGCAGTGCCGCAATTCCTCATTGGCACATCTAACATTGTATGAGGGAGCACTCCTCTATGCACTTCAGGAACTTAGTGGGTGACATGTGAGTTGCTGTATTGTTCTTCCAACAAATCTCTGGGTAGTTGCAGTAACCCATCAGAACCAAGTTCTGTTGACCCAAAGCATGTTTAAGTGACCCAAACATTACTTTGTTGGCCTTACGGTCAGTTTCCTTCCCCAAAAGATTTTGTATCACCAAATGCATAAAATAGAATGCTCTAGTGGCAGCAAAATGAACAATACATACCTGTAAGGTACTTTCTTCCCTTCATCATCAGTTGATTAGTTATTTTTAATTAAAACAGGAAGCTCTGATTGCAGAATTTTGAGCAATAATCCCTTCCACTTTAACTACTGTTTTCTGTGATTCACATACTGAATTCATCAACTATTAATAGCACAGAACTAGCAAACCTGGTTTTAAGTCAGGCAATCTTTTGGCTAGATTCAGATCTCAAGCTTGAACTAGTCAAGAGCTACCCATCTGCATGCTCCGTACTGAGAAGTATATATTAATTGGTTATTAGTTCAATTTTCAGCTGTGCACTCTAAGTACAGGATAAAAGTAGCTGGTTCACACAAAAGCAATGCCTCATTTTGCTAGAGTTCTGTTAAGTTTATTTGAAGTTGTAAGAGGCAAAAAGCCACCTTCATGAAGGAAAAAGGTTTGGTTTGCCAAACCAATGGGTCTTTCATCAGACTTATTGTTACAGCTGAACTAAGACCAGAATATGTTTTCCTATTTTCAGATTTCGATGCTTAGCTGGATAGACACTCTGATACAAGTACAAGCAAATTTACCAAAAAAAAAAAAGAAAAAAAAAAGAGGAAGCTAATACTCATACTATTGTCCCATTTAAGAGCACTTTAGCTAAGTCCAAATTGCTTCCAAAAGTTTACCAAATCCATGAAAGGAAAAGCATAAAGCTACTGGTTTTGTTTCCTTCACCTGTTTGCTAACAACAAGCAGATCTTTAACAAATTATGCCCCATTTGAAGTTGTTCCCAAACAACTCAAATCACAGAGTTCAGTGGTAAATCTCCATCAGTATCAGGCTGCTAAGACATGGGAAGAAAGGAGCAGTAAGTGAGGAAGATCTGAAGGATCCAACTTTTCAAGAATGCGTCCCGCTAAATACAAATGTAGCTCCTGAAGTACAGTAGCAATATGTAAGGAACTTACCTAAGATTTATTTTTAAAATTGAGGAAAAAGAACCCATGCCGACTTCCAACTCCTGTCTGTTATCCATGCTCTTAAATCAGCCCTGGTAAAGTTCTACATTCATTGAGCCCTGTCTCTGCTTCTGCAGTGCAACACTTCACTCCACAGGACAGTTTCCATGCACCCACCTAGCGCTGCTGTGTAGCTGTCCTTAGGCACCACACACTGACAACCCAAAGCTGTCCTACAAAGTAACAAATGCATATACATCACCGACACACAAGGCAGCAGACTTTCTGCTTCAGATGTCCATTGGGGTATAGAAAAATCAGTGCCTAAAGAGCAGATTTAAGAAACCCACGTGCACACTTACACAACTCATACAAAGCTTAGTTGGTGGACAGTGGGTCAGTAAACAATAGCTACATTCTCAAAAAGCTGATTGAAACTTTTTATCTGTAAAACACACAGTGGCTTAGTACTCGCCCTCAAAGACATTTAGGAGGTTGCTCTAGTGACTATTCCCATTTTAACGAACCTTTCCAAATACATGGACATGTTGTAATTTGGAACTTACAGAAAAAAAGTACTTATTATAGCAGGATGGGCAAAGTTCCATTAGCAAAATTTTAATAATAATTTAAGCAAGCCTGATCTGACTCTCAAGGATTCCTTTACTGGTCTACAGTCTTCCTTGAAAATTAAGTATGTGTCAACTACAGTCACTGTACCTTCCAGAGGGTGGCATAAGGGGGCTTGCCAGATCAACAGCAGCTGAAGCAGGAGGGCAGAGGCAGCAATCCCTGATTCGGCAGTAACCTGCCTCAGATTTTGTGAAGCTTCGTGACACACCAAAAAGTTTAAAGCAGGACGGATTTCCACACCGTTACTGCACATGCTGGGTTATGCATGTGACAAGACCATCACTCCTGCTGCAGTACCAACACGTTCCCATTGCCTCTTTAGGAGACTGAGAAAAAGCACCTCATTTACATTCTGTGATTGACTAGCCATGCAGATTGGGCTTTGCTGGGAAGCAGGAGGAGATAGCATCCTTCAGAGAGAACTGAATCTGGAAGAAGTACAGAGCAGGAACAGTTTGCATTCATTCCCAGCTTGCTACGTGGGATCTTGAGAACATTTCCTTTACCACTTCATCTATACAGTCTGATTTTATTTTTAAATCTCTCTTTCCCCCCAGTTTCCAACCACCGGAAAGCAGAACAGCTCTCAGTCAAAAGTGAAAAACATATTCACTTAAACTGCAGACTCCCCATAGAGCAGTCTAAGAATTTAACATACCCCAAAATTCACCCCATCAGAGGGGTGTGTGGGAACAAACAGGGAAACGTTTCTACCTTAACTTTTAATGATGGAAAGTGGCAGCAACCTGCCTTGCAAACACAGGGGGTTCCCTCTCCCACACCTCTAAATGAGTCAATGTGAACTGATTTACATCTAACCACCCCTCCAGCTACCACACACCTCACTGCAAATACCATCCACACAATCTTCATTAATGGCCACTCCTGAAACATGTAAAGAGTCTGGAAAGAAGACGCCTGCCTTTCCAGGCATGTGCTCCCAGATGAAACCAGCCACATGCCCATCTCGTTCTTCCAAAGGTAATCCTCTATTCCTCAGGCTCCAGCCCAGAAGGCTGACTTAACCGTGCATCTCTCAAGTTAGTGCAACACTTCAAACACAGAGCTCCAATCAGCCACGGGAAAGGATAAAATCACTGGGGTGTGCAAAAGGCAAGGCATCACAGTCACATCACCTACCAGGAGCCGGGGGACTGGAGGCACCCTGCTGATCCCATTCTCAGTCCACTGCTGCAATCCCACTCCTAAAGCGTTCAAGGGGCTTTCCAAACCCGAAATGTCTCCCCACAGCTTTACAGTTTCAAGGCAAGGATCTTCCCCTCTCCCCTCCGCAGGACTTTGTGATGCCTGAAGGGCTGAGGTACTCGGGAAAAGGCAGCACGATAAGGCACCCAACATCACTCCGCTTCCCCCAAAGGAGCTCGGAAATGAGATGTAACAGCAGCCTCTCTCCCGCGCCAAGCATTACAGGAGTGGAATACTAACTCGTTCATTTATTTTAGTGATTACCATATGCAGATATTAATGTCCAAACATTGCATTTCTTACACCAGCCCTTTTAAATTAACCTTACATTTTAAAGCAACACGACAATACTTGAGGTCACCATTTCTCCTCTGCCTAGCAGTGCGGACCGACAGGGAAGGAAGGGAGGAGATGGATATTTGTCCTCTCCGGAGGATGCTCCCTCCGAAGACCTGCCCCAGCCCCAGGAGGGCGTGAGGAGTCTCCAGGTTGGGCCAACCGGACGAGCCACGCCAGCACAGGTCCAGCCCTCCCCCGCATCAGTTCCACCTGCGCCTCCTTCCCCGCCAACTTACCCCCTTTCCGCCGGGAAACTTTACGCCGCGGTAGGGACCGGGACGTGGCCGGGCGCTGAAGGCCGAAGGCGGGGGCCGCCGCCCTCGGGGGCTGCCGGTGGGTCCGTGCGGGAAGCGGGGCAGCGCCGCCGCCGCTCCGCCCGCCGCTGCCCCAGCACCCCCCCGGTCGGGGCTCGTAGCGGGAGCGGAGAAGCGCCGGCGCTGCCGCTGACCCCCACCCCGCCACACACACCTCCCAGGGGAGGGGGCCGGGGAGGGCGGGAGGCTCACCCCGGGGCTGGTGGCTCACGGCTGGGGGAGCGTGGTGGGAGCGGTACGCCGAGGCTGAGGAGCTGGCTCCTGCCCGCCTCCCCGCTCCGCGCCTTATGAATCGGCAAAAAAAAAAAAAAAAAAAAAGAAGAAAAAAAAAAAAAAAGGGGGAAAAAAAAAACAAGATTAGGGGGGGAAAGGGCGCGGAGAACCGCAAGCATTTACGAGGGCTCCGGGCATCCCTTGCCTCGGCATCCAGCGCTCTGTAACCTCCTCCGCGATGGAGCGACCAACTCTTTCGCAGCCCTACCAGCCCCCTTCCTCCGGCAATGCTCCTCCGGCCGCGGCCAGCACACCCGGGGAGGGGAACACACGGGAGACCCGGGCCCCGCGCTGTCCCCCGCGCCGAGAGGGCTAAGCACGGCGCCGGGCTCCGGGGCTCGCTCCCTGACGGCGGCCACCGGCCCGGCCGTGCGGGCAGATGCTCCGCGGCAGCAAGAGGAAAACCTCCCTCCAAACCCCTCTCGGCACTTACCGATCTCCACGCCGGACCGCCGGCGCAACGCCTCCCAAAGCCTGCGTGCTTGCTGGTGGTGCCTTGTCCCCAAATGCCACCTGTAGGCCTTTTTGCTGCGAGGATGACTGTATCAGCTACCATCCATACGAGTTCAGCGTAAGAAGTTGCAGGTCACCACCGTGGGGACCAGCTGGCTGGCCGGTTTGCTCTCGGAATAGCCGGGTTAGCCCCGCTGCGGGCTCCCGCTCCGAGCCCGTCCCACGTACACCCGTGGCAAACTGCACCTGCTGCAGGAACAGGAGAGGCAGTGTAATGGCAACCTCGGGGTGTTACCTTAAAGAAGCACATACCTTAATTTCTTAGCAAACAAACTCTGAATCGATTCAGCCATTTAGCACCAATGGAAATGAAAGACCCCCTCAGAGGTGAGCAGCATCACTGCTGGTTTCCAACGTAAATGTTCACTTTTCACCCTACGTCCCTCTACTCATCTCCAAGATGGAACAGGACAGACCATCCTGTGCCCCAACACACCTGGAGGAGAGCTTTCCTAAGCAACGTTAAGCAAGTGAACACAATATTCAAGTTTGCCTCTTTAATCACCCCAAACTCCCCTTCCCTCTTGTCTTCAAATCCCGTTATTGGATCCACCTATGCTCCTCCCTCATTAAACTGCTGCAGGCAACTTCATCAGCTAAACCAACGACAGCTTTCTGTAAACCCTTTTATAAAAGAAAATAATAACTCCTGACCTTTCAAGTGAAGATGACCATATAAATCTTTACTGTGTCAATATCATCTCAGATCCAAACGTTCAAGTAGATTTATGAACCACAAATTTTCTGTACAGAAACTGAATAAAATCTGAGTTTCCCAAGGATTTTCACATGAGTCTGCTAATTCATTTGGAATCCTACTAACTAAACACAGCCTCCAGAAGGACTCGGACTAAATTTATAGAGTACTCAGTAGCTTAAACATATTAGAAAAGGAGTAAAGAATTTAACGTGAGGTTTCCCCCGGCAAACGGGATGCCACCAACCATTACTATACTTAAGTGCTTCTCCCCTGGACGGTGCCACTTAAGCAGGATTCACCCCCTTAAGCCCCGTCCCCCCAGCCACACTCGCTATCCCCAAACTGGTGCGAGGAGCTCCTCGAGCAAATGACTTTACTCCTTCCCGTGCGGGGCTCCTCAATATGAAGCTCCACTGACGCACCGCGGGGCTCCCCCCCGGGCCCCTCACCTCTGCCTCGGTGCCCTCCGACTGGTTGCTCTTCCCTGCAGCCGCCGTTTGCTCCAGCCCCGGGGAGAGACGCGGGACCCCCGGCGTCATCGAGCTGCCGACCCCGGCCGGCCTTCTTCCTCCTCCTCGCAGCGCCGGATCTGGGCACCCGGGCGGTGGAGCCGAGCGGTGCCGAGACACGGCGGCGGCGCTGCCAAACACGGGCGGATTGTGCCCCCCTCGCGGCTCGGAGGGACGGAGAATTGCAGCCGCGGACAGCGGGCAGCTGAGGCCGCCTTCCCTCCGCCCGCCCTGCCCCAGCACCCCCCCGGTCGGGGCTCTACACACCCGCCGTGGAGGACTGAAAAGCAAGGAACGCGCTTCCTGGGCGTTGGGTGTGCTTCCCGATCCTCTTTTGGGAGCACACAAAGGCTGTGCACTTACTTTAGTGTGCATTGTTAGGGAGGGGGAAAAAAAAAACAAACCAAACCTGCAAGCTTAATTAAGAGAGAAATAGCAGTGAGCTGCCACAGGTATCAACCCCACGAGTGGGACTAGTTTGGGGATGCTGGCACAGGCCGGGAAGTTAACAAGGGGGATGATTCTCATTGAGTAAAAATGAATATTGATTATAGGAGCTGAAAGAGGAAGACAGTGTCACCTCATTGCCAGGAGTGTTCTTTAGGCTTCCACCTATTGTATTTGCACATTTGTTTTTACAAATAAGAGATATTTGTAAAGATCCTCACACAATCCAACTGAGGCCAGTCAGCTCTCCTGTGCTAGACTTTATTTGCTTTAAATATGAGCATTTCCTTAATACATGAGCTTTGTAGGCTTAAATGTGAGATTTTGGGTGAACTCTCTTAAGAAAAACCTCAAACAGGCTGGATTGGTAGCTTGTGGAATCAGAGGCTCAGCTGTTATTAATTTTTTACTTCAGGATTTATGACCTAAGCCACCCACACTGAAATTTCTCCTCTGTCTTTGGGGGAATATTAGCTTGAGCCCATGATCAATGCAGGAAGCCAGGCTGCTTAGTACAGGATGCAAAGAGCAATTATTTAACAATAAAATCCCAAGAAGACTAAGGTTGTCTGGAGATTCCAGCAGCCCTGGTTCTGTTTCTATTCCCACCACACTTACTCCCATGGAAACATGAGTAAGGCATCACTCAGGAAACAAGTTCGGTCCAGCTGACCTTTTTTCAGGGCTGGCTTAAAAAGTCAGTCTCTCATGCCACCATGGGGAACTGACTGAGGTTAAAAACACACATTTTTTTTTCTAGATTGAGTTTAGCGTGGATCAATTCCCTGATCTCATTTCTTGTAGTGGCCCCACAGACAGACCATCAAAACAGTACAACCGCAAAGAGAAAGAGCAAGTGGCACAGGCGGCAATATGGGAGGGCAGATATTTAAAGTGACTGCTACCAAAAGAAAAGTTCCCCAAGCTCCCAAGTCACATGTTTCTGCTCTTTTCCATGCAGCAACTTTCTCTGACCTTATGGCATGCCAGTTCAACCCATTAAATCTGCAAAAAACTACTTGGCAGAGAAAAGCAGAGTTTCCTTCATCTTTAACAAACCAAGTGGGACCACAGAGGAGTCAGATAAGCAGCAAAGCCACTGTGGAGCAGGTCACGAACAAGCAGACCATGCACATAGTGAAGGACCATCCCCTTCAGCTGCCAGGAGCAGTTAAATTTGCTCAGCCACCCTGTGATCCCTTCTTCTCAATTTCTCCTGTGTAATTCCAGGCTAAATCCCCCAGCTACAGCTGAATCCAGAATTTCATCCCATGGGTTCTCTGAAGTCAAATCAAAACTCCTATTTATTTAGAGGGGGCCTTCTTATGTTCCTCTCTCCTACAAAAGTGTTTAAGAGAATGGATTTTAGCCCCTCTTATGTCATGGTGCTTTACAGAGGTCCCATAAATATTTACATGGCAATGTGCACCATAGAAATAAGCTCACAGTTCATACCCCAGAATTGTTTGTAAGCACACAGAGGAATGAAAACCTGTGCAATGACTTCTATTCTCTCTCCCCGCATGCCATACTTCCCTTCTCTCAGGCTTCTTAAACATCCAAATTCTTCAATGTAAGTATAGGAGGAAGACAAGTAAGCAGAGGGAGGCTGAGCATGAGGAAAATACACAGCAACATTTGAGCTGGCTGTTGCACTAGACAGGCATTTCTCACCATCATTATTAGATGAGGCACAGATTCTAGCAGAGAATCTTGTTTGCTTACACAGAAGAGCTACAAATTCGAGAGCTCAGGAGCTTCTGTACTGATACACAGTTCAGAAGTACTTGTCACAGTACACAATCCTATTTGAAAAGTAATGCTTTTGAGAAAGATTTAATTTCTACTTCAAAAATTGGTGGATAATTTTAATAAGAGAGTAGGAATTACAAGCTAAAGTGTCAAGACACCATCAGTGAAATATTTGCATGTGTTTACATATAATTTAAATGACTGCCATTTATTTAATCTTAAAATTCAGGAGTGAAAGAGTAGATTCACCACTGTTTGTTTAGATATGGCTACATTCACTAAGGTCATGCCTTAAGCCTCTGCTTAATCTGTTTTACTACACAAAATAATTGCGAACGGGGCAATACCTACTATTACATCCCTACATTCTCTTATGTTTTAAAGAACAGTTAATCATAGGAAGAATGTGCAGAGGCATTTGCAACATTTCTGATTTTTTTCATTGGTGAGCCATACTGAGAATTTGTTTAAGGATCAATGTGCTTTTAATATAAATACAATTAAAGCTGTGAATATAATTCCCCAAAGCCCCAAATTAAGTTCTCCTAATCCATCATCTCCTAGCACTATTGAAATGAATGGAAATTTTTATATTGATTTCAGTGAAAGCAGGTGCAGCTCCTCTATGTGCTACTCCATTTCAGGCCATTTTCTTGTCTGACGTTTATGGATATAAATCCAGAGTAACTCTACTGACACAATTCAATTGCCCAATAAAAGATACATTATCTTCTAAGACTCCAGCCCTCACCCTTAATTATTTTATTTTTATTTAATACCTTCTGAGTCCCATCCTGACTTCCTGAAGTTAATTAAAACCATTTGAAAATACTGGCAGATACAATGTGAGGAGTGGCTGAAGCAGCCTTCACTAGTTAGTCTGACAGATTCACACAGCACTAAAGGGCAATGACTTTACTTGTTTGCTAATAAACATTCTCCACCTTTAACCCTTGAATTAACAATTACATCTATTCAGTAAAAGAAGATACTATCCAGATCCTATTTGGGAATCAAGTTTAAGAATACATTTTCAAATACATTTACAAATAGTAAAACTAGAAGTATTAAGCAGTGTATTCAGTTGATGACTGGGAGCCACCCAATGTGCCGAGTTACAAGATGTCTTGTAAAAAAAAATTAGTAACACGTCATAACTGGAAGTTTGTAAAGGCTATTCTGAAGTCATCTATCATCAAGAGAGAGCTACTTTTACATCTACATTTTTTTGAATGTACACATATGGATTCATCTAGGGAAGCCTGTGCATGTATGTGTATGTATGTATGTGACACGTATACTGTGTACAGTACACATCTGCATGAATACTGTATCCTCAATACCATCCAAAATCTGCTATGCGTAGAAAAGGTATTAATTTCACCTGTGTTACTTTGGGAATTTGTTACCAGGAGTCTCACAGACATTAATACATTTACATTTACTGCAAAATGCACTGTGTCCACCACAGAGACACTAGGACAAAAAACCCAAACCCATGCCAGAGGCCATGCTGCAAATCATTTGCACAGGACACAGAAGCTACTGTCCTCCCCATGTTCTGATACCCCATCCACTCTGCCTTACTTTCCAAAACACTGAGTGACCAGGCTTCCCATTGATTTCATTTGCAGCTGGGAGCACTCAGCACTTCTGCACATTAGGCCTGAAGGGTCTGGGAGGTAAGACAAACACAGAGAGTAGCCACTAAAGGTACTTTGGTTAAAGTGGCTTGCTCAGCAGCATGCACAAAGACTGCAGCAAAAACAGAGGTAAAAGAGAATTCTGCTCCTTCACCTGCCTTACTCATAGGATGATCATTTCTCTTCAACAAGTCCCTTCACTGTTCTCTTCTCCATGCGCCTTCAGATTCCTACACATGAATTGAGAATCTTTCTGACACACACATATATACTTACATCTAGATACTAATTTGTGAAAGAGCTTGCAAAAGAGTTAAGTGCTGTCATTAAAGATTACATCATAATGAATATGCACACAGGAGTTGAATTAAAAGGTTACACCGATCACTGTCATCCTGGCTTTTCATAACTTTTAAGAGCCTGAATCTGCAACCAAGGAAGCTTTTAACACAAGAAAACCAATGTAAAGAAGAGAGGGCCGCTGTACTCCGTCTTTTCTTCAAGCAAGAACAAGGGAAAAGAGAAATCACAGAAGTTCCCAGTTATCTACAATCAGCTGCGTACAAACCCCACACAAGAGTAACTACATCACCTGCTGACAGGAAGAGATTTTTGTCCTGATGGGGAAGGGGGGTATTGAGGTTATTTGCTGGTTTAATCATTGGAATGGGGAGGACAATATTTCATTAGAAGTCCAGTGTACCGAAGACTCTTTCTCTCTGTTTTCTGCAGAAACAGTGTCCCTGCCAGTGCGAGCTGCCATTACTGCTGGCAGCACAGTGCGCCAGGTTACACTGTTTGTGTTTTGACAAACTGCCAGCATTTTGCTAAGAAATCAAGTGCTAAAAAGAGAAATTACCAAATTTAGATCTCAGCCAGAACTGAACAGAAGTTCATGAAGTAATAAATGCTTTTCGCTGGTTCTGGAGATTTTCTTCTGTGACAAGTTCCAAAGGATGATGGAAAACAACACAGGTGCTTCAGCCTCTAAAAACATTGTCAGAGTCTCTTAAGAGGGTAAATTCTAATAATTTGAAATAAATATGCTGTGCTCAGAAAGCATCATAGCTTGAACCAGAAAATGAGACTGGATAAGAACAAATATAAAGCCTTTTGTACAAGGAAGAACATATTTGTGATTCTTAACAAGTACAGCTCACAGTCCGAACTTTTCCAAAATGTGATACTGCACAGAGGGAGGTTTTGGAAAGCTCATCTCACATGGGATGCACTTCACTCAGAGCTTCTGATCCCTCTCCCAGGAAAAGGGGCTGATTTGCATCAGTGACCATTACTTCTGTACTGTTCCGTAGTGCCTAAGGGCATCAGGTGTACTTTTTTGAAAGTTAACACTAATAACGTTTCTGTTCTTACGCACTGAAAATACTGGAGTCAAGAGTTGAATATCTCTGACTGGTACGAAAACTAATAACAGCTTTCAAAACAGCAGTTTTTTAGGGCTTAGTTGTTAACACATCCATCATGAGTGATTACACCTTACCAGTAACAAAGTTAAAACAGAAATGCAGGATGCATACAGTAACAACTAAAATGCCTATATACTCTTCAAAGTCAAGAGAAGTTTAGTGCTTACATCCTTATACTACTAGTTGGGAACTTTTTTTGATCTGTGGTTCACAAACACCTTTGCAATGCTTTTTAAATTGCCTACTTGTAAATAAAATAAAACAATTTTGAAAAATATTACCCCTTATTTAATATTTTGAAATTTGTATTCAGTATCTTAAAAACAATTCCTGGAAACACTCAAAATCAGCTACTGAAGTAATAATTTCCACCATTATATAATAATCTACTCAGTTCTGCCAAACCTTCTGGAACTCCCAGAGACACACAGCTAACTTTCACCCTCCAGATCTAATGACAGAGGGGTAAACATGTTCCTGCCCATCACACTCTGAATGTGGGGCCTTCCATTTGCCTGCCACCAGAAAAGATCTGTTCAGTCATTTAGAGAACTGTGCTTCAGTACATATTTGAATATGTTGACCCTCACCTGCCTTCCAGGTTGTTCTTACATCTCAGAGTGGTTTTAAAATATTTCAGAATTATTTACAGGAAATGTAAATTTTTCTCTATTCTTTCAGAATCCCTTTTCATACATCTGGTTAGTGTTTGACCTTTGCAGCTCCCTGCATAGAGTATATCTAGACTTGCTGTCCTGTTTGATTTTCCACACATTACTTCTTACAAAATAGGTTGAAAGTTATTTTTTCCTATCTTCCATACCAGTCTTGACAGGCTGCTATGTCTATGCTTTCAATGGCTGGGAAAAACACGTTTAGCTTCCACTGTCTGAGGCATATGGACTAACCCCTTGAGTTAAGCAGATGGGAAATGAGCAGTCCTAGGAGGAAACACAAGCACAGCTACAGCTGAAACGTCAACATAAGCATTTTTTGTATTTCTGTTAATTTCGCTGTTAGCAAACCCAAAGGTAGGTTGTTTCAGGTCAGAGAAGCAACCTGCATGTACATCTCCCCCACCTTTAAATGCAGCAAAACTCTGAGTTGTGACATGGGAACAATAATGCAAATTTCAAAAGCCTATTTTCACTTACCCAAGGAAGTTACTCGAGTGTAAACCAAATATCATTCCTTCTTGTAATCTGAAGAGTACGTCCTGACCCACACAAACAGGAAAAAAGCTTAGCTCATTATAATCTATTCTAAAATACTCAGAAATTTTGATGTGAAGTCTATCACAGTATTTGGGGGTGATCAGCTCTCACCAGAACGCTGCTATCTTTAATTACGGAAAGCAGAAGTAGTAAAAACTTTACTATAATACAGAAGATTGAAAAGGCTACTGTACCAGGTCTACGTGGCAAAGTTTTCATAGTCGGGGGGATTCAGTGGTGGCTTCTGTGAGAATATGTCAGAAGCTGTCCCCATGTTGAGGACATGTTTACAATAATGGAAACCATTTAAGAGCAGCAATATGGCATAGAATCATAGGATGGTTAGGGTTGGAAAGGACCTTAAAGATCATCGAGTTCCAACCTAAAGATTGCTTTTCACGCTGAACCTCCTTGTAACATGACAGGTCTTTCTCCACACACAGGCCTAAGTAAGAGCCCTTAAGACACCTGGAAGAGATGGTTGTCCTGTCTACACCTCTTCTCATTTCCAGGTAATGTGTAGGAGGAATACTTTCCTAACAGAAACAATGTACTGTCTGGGAGCACTCACTTGGATCCCAGGGTCCAATACCTGTAGCAAAGCATTAGCAGCATCACTGGTGCAGCAGACTGAAGCCATCCCACTGGGGGCCCAGAGAAATAAATGTTATTCTCTGCTGAAAACTGTAATCTGCCTCAAAGGCCACTGGACATAGTTATTTGGGTTGGGGACTCAGAGGTCCTAGGGCATGAGCACTCTTCTCTCGTGCTGACAACTGCAGGAACCGGCCTCTCTTTACCAGAGTAACCAAAAGGCACAGCTAGGTATGGTTGCCATTTTGTACCTTTTCTAATGCATTTGTCAGTATTGCACGTTATTTATTCACCTTTTGTTTAAGTATTTTTTTAATTCCTCACTCTGGCTCAGGCAAGAGTGAGGAATTCCTCACTCAGTCAGGGCAAGAGCTGACCAGCTTTTAGAAATTTTCTGCTTCAATACGGAGCTGTCTTTTTAGATTAATAACTACATCAAACAAGAGAACTCCTACTGTTAATTTTTTGCCCAACCACAAAATGGACCTTCTTACTTTTCATTTCCTACTCAGATTCTGGCCCAAAAAAAAGTACTTTGTGCCTTGCACTGTGATTACATAGTCACTCTAATAGCTGTCTGGAGCCCAGATCAAGGGTGCCCCTTGAATACACAGTATTTTAGCCAGCTGTTGCTTTTTAAATCCCCTCCTCCACTTACAGGGCTGGAGAGAGGGGTGGTACAGTCATGCCTTTGTTGAATCCATCCTGGCTAGACCTTTCATACGACTATTAGCTATTCTGAGTTAATATTTTATCATGCTTGTCAGCTCCAGATGTAAATCTTACAGATTTTTAATTCTCCAAACCAATTTTACAACCTTTTTTTTGTTTTAAAGAAAGTGTACAGTTGCTGTTTTTAATGGACACCTCCCTCCTGATAAACTACTTTTTTTTTTTTTTTTTGCATAATTCATCTCCTGGAACTGGAGCAAGTTACTAGATTTTCTAATCAGCATCTTTTTCTAGTGTCTCCTTATCTTGCACCACACAGTTTGCTACCTTTACATTTAACATTCTTTTTCACTGTGGTCTTTTAAGTATCTGCACCTCAAATTCCACTTTCAGTCCTCCTAATTTCTTTCTTTTTCTTTGCTCTAACTCGGACACAATACTACCAATGCTGAGTGATTTGGGAGGATCACTTTACACATCTTGCAAACTGCGCTTCTTTTTATATACCCCAGTGTAATTTCTTTTTGTGGAAGAGCACAATATTGTTGATTCCTGTTGAACTTGTGATTGATTGTTTCCTTCAATTCCTTTTCTACAGACCTGCTATTTGGCCAGATAACATCCAACATCTTTGTGCAGAACTAGTTATTCCTACTTGAGTGTTACATTATGCCCTGTTTAATTTAATCCTATTTTTCATTAAAGCACTCAAGTTACACAGTAGCTTCTTACTCTCACCTTGTCTTACAACACACTTGCAGTTCCTCCTAGCAAATAAATATAACAAATATAATAAGTGTGCTGTTTATGGCATCATCCAGGTCTATAATGGAAACACTGAACAGAACTGGTTCCTGCACAAAGCTCTCAAGATCTCATGCACAGCACCTTTCTCTTTTGATAGTGAACTGGGGGTAACTCCTCTCAGGTATAGCTGATACAAACCAGGTTTGTATCTATTCCTTGGTAGTTTCATACAAAGGATACTTCCCCATGAGACAGAGAATAAGACCTACTGTGTTTGCCCTGTCCACAAGAATCATTTCCCTGTTTCAGAAGAAAATCAGTTCAGCTAGATATGACCTTTTTTCCTTGAGAAAAATCCCTTCTACATGTTGTAATTCTGGGAGCTTAACAAGGGCGGACAACTTGCTCCAGTGTTTTTCCAGGAATTGAAATAAAGCTTGATAATCTTGAAAAAAACTGAGGCAGGCACTTTGTAAGAGAAAAGGCAGAACCATGAACAGACAGACTAGACATGTTTTGTGGCCCTATTGCCTCATTCCCAACAAGACACACAGACAACTGTGCTATGGGGGCTTTACAGTTCTGCCAGAGACAAGGCACTTGCAGTTTTGGTAATAACCTTCCCCTGGCTTAAGCAAATGCACTCTCATTGCTGCACTGATTTATGGAAAACCACAGGCAGCCTCAATACAGAGGCTCATTAGACAAGGCCATTCTTGCACACATGGGAAGTTGTTAGGGTAGACAGCCTATTGTTTCCTTCTAGAATCAAAATATGTGAATGATTCAAAAGCACACCCTCTGGGGGGCAAAGCTGCTCTTCTTTGCCATTGATGGAAACTAAGAAAAAGGTGAACTAAAAACAAACATCACTATGGTACCACAGCACCAAATCATGTCCAGGCTTCCCAAAAGATATAGTAGAATCTCATTTTCTTGATATTTTGATGCATCAATATTAAACTATAAAGGAAATCACTTTGGTTTATGATCTTTGTATTTCTCTGGTGTGGTGTTGGGACTCATGCACAAAACGGACGCCTCGCTATTGCCCAGTTCCGCAGAAAGCTGTCTATAATCAGCATGAAATTAAGTTATTAAATAGCTAATAAAATCATACTACAGTATCAGGATGGTAGCAGTCTGGTAATAATCTACATTCCCTTATTACTTAGAGACAATTCTGCATAAGGCTCAATGCCTTGTGCTGGAGAAACCTGAAAGAACATTAGATCCTCCTTCTGCCCTAAAAGGATTGGAACTTTGAAATCTCTGCTTTATTCAAGCTGCACAGGAAGCTGTCAGAAGAAATCTCAACGTCCGAGAGCTCCCTGCTGTGCAGCGCACAGCTCGCGCAGTCTAGCAGAGAGACCTCAGCACCAAACAAGGCAGAAAGCACAGCAGGGAATAAAGTCCAGTTTTTACTCTAATGGAATGTTTTGGTCTAACAGAGGGGTTAAAGTCAGGTAAGTGACTTTCACAGACAAGAAACACATGTTTCATAGCTATGAAAGTTGTAACAGATAGAGGACAAACCTTTTAGATGGACAAATGGGCACCCCATTAAAGTCAAAATGGTTTCCAAAAATATTCCGCTGAAGACCTTGTCAAAGCCAATTATCCACTAGCACTAAATGTCACACAATAGTTTCTACCTAGCCATTTAGGACAGGAAGTGGAGACTCCCTTAGCCACTAATAGAAGCAACGGAGGAGCTAAAATACAATTATGCAAAATGGAATTCTGCCAGGACCATGAAGCTAATAACCTTTACTCTGAGAAAAGTGTAACAATTAATGGCCAAAAAGGTGAGCGTCTTTCCTCTAGTGACTTCTTCTCATTAGCCTGAGGGAGAAGAGCAATCTTTGGTATTTATCATATCACTCCCAACCATGCCAGCTCTGGTCTGATCTACTCCAGCCATTCTTTAAAAGCACTCACTCACTGTCTTCCACAATTATTTCTCTACTATTAAATGCTGAACACCCTTGATATAAACACTTCAATTACAACCCATGGCATTTTCCCTTTATAGGCTGATGGCCAGATTAATACTAATCTTTGTTTACATCAGTATAAATCTGTAATAGTCTCACTGAAGTTCTCCTTGATTTATATGGGCACAACAGAGATAAGAGCCCAAACCAAAAATCTAAACAGGTCACTTATCTTTTTTAGTTAGTAGAAACAGAGATAGGATTTTAGGTGGATAATTTAAACAATGAATTCATTTTTGAAACTAGTTTCACAGCCTTTAGGAATCTTTCATCACTACCATTGACAACCAACTCCATCGCTGAAGAACCCTCATTCAAGCATCTTCTTAAACTGTGTTACTGTCCCTAATGTCTGCTAGGCTGGCATGTGTGTCACTTGTGTATTTGCAACATGAGAAGATAGATTTTCAATGTTACAAAATTGACCTTTGAAGACTTACATTACATATTGATGAGGTTACAGAGCTGTATGTCAAGAACTGGCTAAATCTTGACAAACTGAAATATCCAGTGTCTCACCAATGCAGTAAGGTTTTTGGACAAGCTCAATTTGAATAATCAGCTCATCCTGTCTCAGGTAAGTTTAGACTGGCAGAAATTGTTAGGGAATGACTGTTTGAATGCAGTATTATTATCTGAGTACAAAATAGTTGTTTTGGTCTAGAAATGAACACAAGACAAGATAAAAGAACATGCAAGTGTAAGCAAAACTGAAACAGGAATTTGAGGATAAGACAAAAACATTACTGTTAACTGCATTTCATCTACAGACAAATTAGATGGAAAATCATCCACTCTTTAGCACAGGTAGAAAAACACACACATCATGGGCCAAGCTTTCTTTGCCTTACAGTGCCTAAGAGCCTTCTAAAAATGCCAAGCAAGTTGTCCTCTCTCAGAGAGAATGTTGACTCTTTTCTTGGTATGAGGTATGACACATCTCCTAAACCCTGTTCATAACACACAAATGCAGAGGAGAGCATGCAGGCGTAAGCACTATGACGACTCTCTTTCTTCAATGAACATTTGTTCTCCTTCACTGTCCTTGAGCTTTCACGTCTTGAATCTGATTATTATAGTCAGTATCATCAGCTCACCTGAGAAAAGGGAAAAAGCAGTTATGTAGTCTCTGAACACTTTATTTGTATCACCACTAGAGCACCCACTCCCATCTCTGCCTCTTCACTCACCTCTTCTAGAAAACAAAATAAATCTACTACTGCAATACTTAAAAATTAAAACAAGATGCTGGTTCCGAGAGAGTGAAGGAAAATTTTCACAGCTAATCATAAGGTTCAAGTTCAAGGTGTTTGGTATTACAGACTTGATGTTCTGCTATTGCGTGAACTACTTATGCCTCAGTGGGACTGAGAAGTTCAATGTGGTATGAGAATCCAGTTGGGCTATTCGAACTGGGTTGTCCCCATATCTAAACTTCCTGGAAGTTGTATTCTGAACCTGTTCAACAGGTTCAGTGCTGACAAGACCTAGTTTGCATATATGCATCCCCTGCAGGTGGTGATGGTGAGCTCTTTTTTATGAAACAGGCTTGTGGAAATCATAGTTCTACCCAACCTAATCAGAAAGGGTCCAAAATGACTTCTTCCAATTCCTCGAAACAGAGACTACACAACTTTGTTAGGGCAGAGAATATCTTCCACCTCTTCCTTTTGAAGTCATGCCACTTTCTATGATGTTAGTGAAAAAAAAAAAAAAAAAAAAAAAAAAAAAAAAAAAAAAAAAAGAAAATAAAAAAAACCTAACCCCACAAAAAAAAAAAAAACAAAAAAAAAAAAAATTTGTAAGGGAAAAGAAAATCTTCCACCTCTTCCTTTTGAAAAAATGCCAATTTCAATAAAGTTAAAAAAAAAAAAAAAAAAAAGAAAAAAAAGAAAAAAAGAAAGAGGGAATTTAAGACTCACCGATCCACAGAGAAGAAAAAACAACATACAAGGAAGCACATGGCTCACTAAACTGGCAAAGAGCTCTGCATTGTAGTCCTTGACCCAGGAACACTTATTACAATTCCTGTTCAATGTGAAGTGTCAAAAATAGGTCCATAGAAGAGCAACCTAGAAAGCCTAAGTCACAGTTCTCTCTTCCTATAGCTGTTTCCTTATTGTTCACAAGTGTGCCCTCCAAGGGTTTTGGTTCACTTGTATGTTTGAAATGAAATAAGGTTGAGCACCTCCAAGAATTTCAGCCTTTGTAGGACACTACATCACCGATTAAACTTATTAAGATGGTTTAATTACTGTCACAATTTTTGATCATTTCCTACTAAAAAAGAAATAGTGGGAAATGACACAGCAGTAAAACTTACCACAGACATAATGAAGGAAAAATGACAGATTAGAAATATTTAGCAAATAGAGGCAAATACAGGGGAAACAAAGATACATAAGCTAATGAATGATATGAAAACAAAACTTATCATAGCAAGATATTGTCCTCATGACAGGAAAGCAAGGGATCACTGAAAGCAATTAATTTGAAAGTGTTATAAAAGAAAATAATTTTATGTAACAAAAAATCACCCTGAAGATTTCACAGCTGAAAGACATTCTCAAAAACAAGTTAGCCAGTTCTTTTCTTTCAATTTACATTTATATGCAAATTAAGTTACATCAGATCATAATAAAATTGCATACATGAGGACACAAATCTTCATGTTCCAGGAAGTAAATCAAGTACCACCAAGTAGAATCCGGAAAAAATGGACAAATCACACAGGGAGAGACTTTCTGCATCTCTCTTAAATGCATCTGATACAGCAAACTGCCTGAAACAGGATTCTGGACTAGGTGAACCACTAGTCTGATGTAATATCATAATTCCTAGATTCTTACATTTGATAATTTGAGCCCAAAACAAGAAGGACTTTAACTGTGAAATACAAGCAAGTATACTCACTTGGAAACATCCTCCTCCATGTTGTTATACCTGATGGGTGAAGTATGCATTTCTATTTATTTTTTAAATTGAGCAAGACATTTACACTATGCCAATGGAATAGTTCTTACTGCAATGCTAACTTGCTGAAGGATGAGTGCAGCAGTAGCCCAAAACTAATTACAGTATGTGATGAAGCCTAGAAGTTGGGTAATTGGGAAGAACCACTCAAAATCAGGATATCAAACCGAAAAGTCAATTAAAAAAAAACCCCAAAATGTAATAGGGATTCAAACTCCAGAATAACGTGTTTTCATAAAAACTGCTCTAATGCAGTGGTAAGTTCTTTGCTAATTGACTGTTTTGTTAAGGTTCATTAAAGACTGGCATTGTAGCCAATAAATCTGATCTGACAGCTAGAAAGAGTTAGGTTTGCCTCTGAAGAGCAGGATGTTTCAGCCCAGAATGCATAGCTTCTTTTCAGCCTGTTATGCTTGAAATGGTACTTATTGCTTATGTTCATCAGTTATGTTTGGTTTTATTATTTTAGCTATATTAAGCACTAAAAATTATAGTCATACTATACACATTTGAAATAATCACTTTCATGTACTATGCTGGGTCTACACAGATGACAGTTATAATTAATCTATTTTGAGCATTTAACTTGCATTACTGTAATTTAATATAGTATTTTTTCATATTTTCATTGAAGCTATGTCTCTAGAACATCAAACACTTTTTAGGACTCAGTATGTTTCAGTCTATGTGTAAATGTGAAGTTCTTACCTATTTAGAAACGTAGTGTTCTATTATCTAGGAGGAACAAACCCTGTTAATTTATAAGAAAATACTCTCGTAGGCTTCAGTGAAATTAGGCAAACAAGTACTGTAAGGAAGTACCTGTTAAGTAATTTTTCCATTACTATGTGTAAGCATTAAATAATAGTAATGCCATTAATAATGCCACACAGAAAATAAAGGTAGCATTATACTGTATGAAGAACACAAAACTCAACAAAAAGAGCCACTAGCAGGACATTTTCAGTAAGATTTATATAACAAAAAAATTCTTCCTCCCTAACATATTCCAACAAAGTTGCCTTAGCTTATTTGATTACTGATAACTGTTTTGGTTAGAAGATGCTTCCACTAGGAATCTGGCTTTCTTTTTATCACACATAAGCATGGGTTTGCTAGTTTATAGAGAGGGAAGTGTCCACTGCTTCCACCAGTCCACCAGTACTATTTCACAACTGCAAAATGTTTACGCAGCTCTTTCCTCACAAAAATATCCACACTGCATCCTACCTCTTCATAGTGTTAATTTATTTAATGGTAATTTCTAATTCTGAGGTAACTCACCTAGCTTCAGAGGAAGCTTTCAGCAATCTCTGTGCTCTTGGAGACCTCTTGCAAGGCAGTCCTGTTCATTTGTCTTGCTCTTCTTGGGCAGAATTTAGCATTTTGTTCCCTGACAGCATCTGTAAGCTCAATCAAAGATGCTGATCAAAATCTAGTTTATTGAGTTCAGTACATTAATAGAAATGTTTATTATCAACTAGAGGCACATGTAGAAAAATCCAAGTTAAAACTTAACATACAAAATGGGATAAAATAATCAGCAGTGCTTCAAAGTCCACAGAGACTGGAAAAAACTAAACTTGGGCAGGAAATACATTCCAAATTGCCAAGTCCTTTTTATCCCATTTTAAAGCTGCCCATCACAGGTTTGGTCCATCTCTCACATGTATCGCTTGTTCTTGGAGAAGTTGATACTGATGGGCAAGTGCCAACAGATCCAACTGTTTGTTTATAGCACACGTAAGCTGTTGCCTGACACAGTCAGCCTGCTAAGGTACAATTAACAGTTGTTTTGAGAATGAGACCTTTTGAAATATAGTAGTAAAAAAAATAAATTTTTTTTGTATAGCAACAGACACAGCCATATGGACAGGTAGACAGTACTTCCCAGTACTCCAGCCCACCTTCCATTGCTCTGATTAACTCTCTTCCCATTTGACCAAATAAGGCTTTTAATAACCATTTACATTCTTCTCAGTCTGAAAGCTTACTGACCTCAATGATAAATTTTTATCAAGGCCTCTTTCTGTTGGGCGAAATACATTTTTGCTTACTGTGTAACCCAGAATGCCAACTGAATGATCAGATTCAAATACATCAAGTAAGACTCGCTGGACTGAATTAATATCTTGGGCCAAACACCATTATCAATTACATTTATTGAACCTCAGTGGGTAAAAGGGGTTGAATTCTAGCAAAAAAAACCCTGACTCACTGAACCTTATCTGTAAGTAATTAAACCACTTTATAACAATTACTATTTCTCTGTAACCAGAACAGAAATCTTTTCTACCAGATCTATTTGTTCTCTTCATTGCAGCTGTTCACTAAATTGTGTTCATGTCCTCCAACTGGTAGGAGAACAAGTGATAATCTTGTTCCACAGGGCTTCTTGACAGACAGCCTGCCAGCTGGGTGTAGAGGTTAATTTTAGCCCTCATAATCCTAAATGCTTCTCTGCCTTCACGGGGCTGTCATCTGGTCTGTGAGAAGTTAGAATTAACCTGCACACATCCTGAGCACTGTGGCAGCCCATCCAAAAAGGACATTCAGGTGCAGTTAAGTGGGAGAACCTCTGCCAGCATCAGCTTGGCTCAGCTGCTGTGGGTCAGGACAACTCAGGACATAGCCAGGGCTGATGCAAACACATGAGGAACCCCCGATGAAGCTATTTCCCTAGATATGCTGAGTGCTTCAGTGACGACATTCTTCCATGTAGCTCATCATGCCCTGGATCCTTTATGATACACCAGCAGCAGTGTATATTCACTGTAAAAAGAAGGGATGAAGGAGTAGTCATTGAGTTTAGAGCTAGGCAGATAGAAATAGAAATTCCTATTAAAAAAATGAAAAGAAACCCTGAGCTCTGACATTCCCGTAGCTGTCCAAAGAGGTAAAATTTCCCACTTTCAGAAGACAATGTCATCATCACAGTGTCAGCACAGAAGAGCTCCTACTTCACTCCACNTCTTGGAGAAGTTGATACTGATGGGCAAGTGCCAACAGATCCAACTGTTTGTTTATAGCACACGTAAGCTGTTGCCTGACACAGTCAGCCTGCTAAGGTACAATTAACAGTTGTTTTGAGAATGAGACCTTTTGAAATATAGTAGTAAAAAAAATAAATTTTTTTTGTATAGCAACAGACACAGCCATATGGACAGGTAGACAGTACTTCCCAGTACTCCAGCCCACCTTCCATTGCTCTGATTAACTCTCTTCCCATTTGACCAAATAAGGCTTTTAATAACCATTTACATTCTTCTCAGTCTGAAAGCTTACTGACCTCAATGATAAATTTTTATCAAGGCCTCTTTCTGTTGGGCGAAATACATTTTTGCTTACTGTATAACCCAGAATGCCAACTGAATGATCAGATTCAAATACATCAAGTAAGACTCGCTGGACTGAATTAATATCTTGGGCCAAACACCATTATCAATTACATTTATTGAACCTCAGTGGGTAAAAGGGGTTGAATTCTAGCAAAAAAAACCCTGACTCACTGAACCTTATCTGTAAGTAATTAAACCACTTTATAACAATTGCTATTTCTCTGTAACCAGAACAGAAATCTTTTCTACCAGATCTATTTGTTCTCTTCATTGCAGCTGTTCACTAAATTGTGTTCATGTCCTCCAACTGGTAGGAGAACAAGTGATAATCTTGTTCCACAGGGCTTCTTGACAGACAGCCTGCCAGCTGGGTGTAGAGGTTAATTTTAGCCCTCATAATCCTAAATGCTTCTCTGCCTTCACGGGGCTGTCATCTGGTCTGTGAGAAGTTAGAATTAACCTGCACACATCCTGAGCACTGTGGCAGCCCATCCAAAAAGGACATTCAGGTGCAGTTAAGTGGGAGAACCTCTGCCAGCATCAGCTTGGCTCAGCTGCTGTGGGTCAGGACAACTCAGGACATAGCCAGGGCTGATGCAAACACATGAGGAACCCCCGATGAAGCTATTTCCCTAGATATGCTGAGTGCTTCAGTGACGACATTCTTCCATGTAGCTCATCATGCCCTGGATCCTTTATGATACACCAGCAGCAGTGTATATTCACTGTAAAAAGAAGGGATGAAGGAGTAGTCATTGAGTTTAGAGCTAGGCAGATAGAAATAGAAATTCCTATTAAAAAAATGAAAAGAAACCCTGAGCTCTGACATTCCCGTAGCTGTCCAAAGAGGTAAAATTTCCCACTTTCAGAAGACAATGTCATCATCACAGTGTCAGCACAGAAGAGCTCCTACTTCACTCCACAGTACTCTGGCTTATTACAGATAAGACTACAATAGCCCTTCCTTTTTCATTAATTCAGTGGCATCCCATGATCTCCTTTTGCTTCCAGTTTCAAAGTCTTCCAGCAATTTGTGGGTTTGCAGGAGGGAGATTAGGGGGACTATTCATTCAGTGCGGAAACTTCCCTGGAGGGAAAATTAGGGGAAACTGTCCTTTTCCCCCATGCAAATGAAGCTATGATATGTTCTGAATGAAGGCTGTATTTTCAAATTAGCCAGCACAATAATCAACCCAGTATTTAGCAATGACATTAAAGATCAATTTGACACATCCTTTTGGACATTCAGACAGGTTGCCATCTGCACTTCGGTATTGAAAGACAGTGTTGGAAAGACTACGGCCCAGAAATACTAAACTCAAATAGCTTTAATCTAAACCAGAATTGGGATCCATGCTGAGTTGTACAGTCACATCTCTGCTCTGCAGCTTGATGCCTGTATTGCGTTTGCATGGCAAGGTTTTGGTAGTGAGGGATATATAGCACCCTGTGGAAGACATCCACGCTGAAGCAGTTCGTGAAGAACTTCAGCCCATGGGAAGGACTCACATTGGAGAAATTAGTGGAGAACTGTCTCCTGTGGGAGGGTCACCACACTGGAACAGGGGAAGAGTGTGGGGAATCCTTCCCCTGAGAAGGAAGGACCAGCAATGAGAATGTATAATGAACTGACCACAACCTCCATTCCCTGTCCCCCTGCACCACTGGAGGGGAGGAGGTAGAGAATGCAGGAGTGAAGTTGAGCCTGGGAAAAAGGGAGAGGTGGGGGCAAAGTGGTTTAAGATTTTTTTTTTCTCATTACTCTATTATGATTTGATTGGCAATAAATTAATTTTTTCCCAAATGGAGTCTGTTTGCCTGTGACAATAACTGGTGAGTGATCTCCCTGTCCTTATCTCAACCCAAGAGACTTCAATTATATTTTATATTCTCTGTCCAGCTGAGGAGGTGAGTAATAGAGTGGCTTTGGTGGCCACCTGGCCTCCAGCCAGGGTCAATCCACCACAATACTTATAGAGACAACTAAAGACAATAAAACAGTTTTCTTCCGTAACTCAAGTACCATCACCAATCCTTAAGAATAACTTCCATCTGTTACTAATAAAGCACTGAACTAGGAAATGCCTATTTAAAAATTCAAGCTAATTCCTGTATGTTGTTCATGCCAGTAACCTTATGGATGATTTTAATGGGACTAATTCAAGGTGATCTCTGCAGAGACCAGGTGGGGTGAGTAGTACTGATTTCAACATACTAACTCTCATGTAAGTATAAGGCAAGCTAAGTCCTAGATCTGTTAAGCAGGCCACCAAGGTTTTCAAGCTCCACAAAGCTTAGTGGTAGCACAGAGGTCTGAAGAAAGAGATGAAAAGCCAGTCCTGTAAAGCTCAGTATTCTTTCCCTGCTTATCCACACCGGAGGTTACTTTACATTTAGGCATCCCAGAAGACAGCAGTGGCCTGCAGTAGTTTCTCTACCAACACGTTAATTGAGAAGAACAAAATAAACTGTGTGTAAATGTATGCAAGTTTTAGATCAACTCTCGCAGAACTAATTACCTGCTGGATAATGAACAGTTATATGCTAAAGGAGCAATTTAATTTATAAATGCAAAGCACGCCATCGTTTGTGATTTTAACATTTAACATTCATAGGGAAGATCTATAGGCAACAGAAAATAGAATGAAGTTCATAAGAGGAAAAGAGAGAAAAATGGAAAAAAGGACTAACATATCCTGTGAACATGAAAACCAAGAATTAATAAGACCTATCTTTTGTTCATATAGGATGTTGCTTTTTAAGACTGAAGGTACAAAGGCAATTACATAGCACATTTTAACATTTGTCTATGTAAACAGGTATTTCTGTAAATTACTGGTGTTTCAAAATATAATGTATGTCTACAATGTATAACGTATGCCTTCAAAATATAATATACCTATCTATATGATTACTCATAAAATTTTGTATTCAAACCTAAAACAAATTTTGCTAACTTTATTAGGTCATAAATATAAGTTTCTAATTGATAAATTATTTAGCTTAAATTATTTCTAAAAAAATTATTCCAGACATGAACTATAGTATGGTAGCATTTAAAAACAGCAAGACTATTGGAATGCGTGTTTCTGGCAAAATACAGTATATCTGTATAGACAGGGAAATGAAACATCTACATTGACTACCAATCATCAAGGTATTAGCATCATTCAAGAAACAGCATACTCCGAGAAAAAAATGATAATACATCCAGTAATGTATATTTCTATCAATACAAAAAACAAAGCAAACCAAACAAAACCCAGAGACCAATTCAGGTGGGTTCCCCTCCCCCTCCTCTAATAGAAATTTTATGGGTTATTTCCGAGGAGGGAAATCTATACTGCATAGAAAATGTGTAACTAAATTCACACTGAATGAATAATCTTCCATTTGTACATAGCCCTCACACATTCATGAGCTTTCCAAATGCTGTTTACAAATGGATTTGCTAAGTACATGCCTTATAGGAATCATTTTCAGCCCCTCATGGGATGAAAACGGCTGAAGTTTACTACACACAACAGTGATAAGCAAAAGTTAGCAGGAAGTGAGAGAAAGATGAATCATTTGGAATTACCAAGAGAGTTTTAAGTGTACAGCATAACTATCAAAACTAGAATTGGACCAAAACAATGAAGTTAATATTCTTCAATTACTTAGCTTGGGAAACACCAATATAGCAAAACCAAATATATCCTTTTCTCATCTTTTATATGCAGATGCACAAGTGAAAAACAGGGAGCACATGAAGCAGAGGATCAGCTTATGGAAAACAAGTCAGAAATAGCCATATTTTCCTCCAAATTACTATCCTAAATTTCCTTATAATTCTAAATTGTCACTCATTCAGAGGATGTTGGCAGGGAAGTGCTTAAAGGACGTCCTTGTCTTCCTTTTGTAAAGATTTCTAGAGCAAGAAGGCTTCATAGGTGGGCACAGGATGACTTCCATTGTGTCAACGAGTGGTTGAG
>VZTO01009943.1:0-73462 GCA_013400615.1 Syrrhaptes paradoxus
GGGAAAAAGAATACAGCACTCCTCCCTCTGCTGTTTAAACTGAACATCATGTCCCCAGATCTGGCCAACAGCATCCCAGCAGTGCATAACTTTCTGCACTAGACTCAGCTTCACTCAATGGGAAAATTAATAATGGAGAATAAAAATAAAACAAAATTATTATTTTTTTAAGTGCTTGAGAAAGTGAGCAACTCTTTAGCAGTCAATAATTTCTGTTGGGAATTAATTTGTTGATGTTTCCACAACTACAGCTTTCCAAAGCCCACACAAGAACAAATTACATGGGGTGGAGGAAAAAAAAGGAAAAAAGTTTTGTTTTGTTTTCAGATTAATTACAGTAGGGCTCAACAATTAGGAAACATGGATTGTACAAGAACTACTGCAAAGTGACAACCATTAACATGTTATTCTATAGAACAATTTAGACACTGAATATTTTCCAGCTGAAATCTGTCCAGGTTTTCTTCTATCCAGTGCTCCATCTTTAGTCCAGGAACATTAACGATGAAAATCTAGACAGCGCTACATTGTGTGAACTATTAGATGTACACTGATGATACTTGACTTTACATTGCCTTTGGCTTAGTCAGTTCATAGAATTCAAATGATCTGAATTCTGGCTAGCCATCTGCTGTCGAATGAGTAAACAGTAAATCAACCTTAAGACTTCATTACTGAGTTGAAAGTCTGTTTTCCTACAGACCTGGTACACCACATGATGCAATCAAACACATTATTATCTGTCAAGCATCCAAAACTGAACTAAATGACTCATAAAAGCAATAAATAAGACATGGGCTCTGCCCCTGACATACCTTACATTGTAAAATTAAAACAAGACACACTGAAAGATTAAATTCTGGGGAACCAAGTTAGTCCGATAATGGCAAGGAAGACTGTGGGTTGCACAATATGCTAGAGCACACAGACACACTCCTACAAGGGAGTAAGAGTGGAACGTAAACCGCCCACAGCTGTGTTGGGCTAACAGCCCCTGTGTATGTTTTCTCCCCACAGAAAACACAAGTTACCTTATTCAGTAACTCTGTTCAGATGCTTCCACACTATTCCTATTTCTTTGGGCACTAGGTTCCGGTTTTTTCCCTAGATGAAGGTGTGTCTACTTCCCAGCTTTTATTGTAATAACCTACAAATCCACAAGGTTGTTGTGGGTCACTCCTGAGGGTAACTGGGTCTCTGTTAGATTTGCTAGAGAGCAATCAATAGGTATTTCCAACAAATCAGTGCTAATAGCTCTTCTGACTCCCAATTGTTCCCGTACAAATAACTCCATACAGTTGAACACCGAAAGCTTTCACTTTAAAGCAAAAAAAAAAAAAAAAAAAAAAAAAAAAAAAAAAAAAAAAAAAAAAAAAAAAAAAAAAAAAAAAAAAAAAAAAAAAAAAAAAAAAAAAAAAAAAAAAAAAAAATAAAATTCCAAGTTCTGTGCAGCAATAACCAAAAAATGATAACTGCAGAGTGTACTCAGCAGGCATCCCTATGATTTACAATACAGCCTCATAAAATCATGCCTCATGAAGAAAGGAGAAGAATCACACTCTACCCCACCATGCCTGGCTTGTGCGACAGACAGCAGCTGCTACTGAGACAGTTTGTAGAAGGCAGAGTGTATTTCAAGGACACATTTTAACATCCAAACACAGCTGTACATATACACGACCATACGCACATGAAAAGAAATATACGAAATAATTACAGAAGCCTCCGTTATATTTACTGTTTACATTTTGCCACTACCTATTAAGCCTTTTTCCTTTCAAACATTCATGGATTTAGTTTTTATTAGGAAGGTCTAGTAGTCATAACATAAGCCACACTTTTGCATTCTGTTAATTCAGACTTGCTCAAATTAATTACACTTAAAAGTACAGCTATTTGGATAACACCAGGCACAAAGCTCCCAACTTCCACTTGGGTTATAATAGCCAAGGAGTACCCAGTGACACTGGATCCTGACCCTGCTGGCAGTGACTTTTCTCTTAGTAAACTGGACCTTCAGCACCTGACAAGTGTATTGGATGTTGAACGGCTCATGGTACCAATGAAGAGTATTGACAACTACTTCGAAACAGAATCAGGTAAGATCTCACACTACATTTTACGCAGCCTGAAACTTTCACTGTTGCCAAATCCTTTTTGCATTTATAGACATTTAAAAACATTATTTTAAATTGTCTGAGAACTTTGCTTTATCCAGGACTGAAGTGGGGGATGAAGAATGAACTGATTCAAGATGCCCAGGACCATATTTTTCAGAGTACCTACACAATGAAAGCATAGCTCCTGTTGATTTGCTCTAGTCAGACTTGTACACCTTTCTTACCAGTTGTACAGGAGTGCCTCAAATCATGTACCCAGTACTATCAGTCACTCATCTCTGACATATACCACTACAAAAGGGGATAGTGCACATTACAACCAAAGAAACAACCTATTTTTATTTAACACAGAACTGAAAGACTTTTTGGCTTAAATCATAAAAATAAGGAAAAAAAGAAAAGAAAAAATCAGACTCAGCTGGACAACTAGCACGGAAAATTTCAGCCCAAATAGTTAATATTTGGAAATGTTTTGAGCAACTGAAAACTTCTTCAAACTGTATGTGTCAGGCAAACTTAATAACAGGCAGCTGAGCCAGGTGTGCCTCTAATAAAATTGGTAATCTTCTGTGATTCCACAGCCAAAGAGTTGGTACCATTTGCCTACAGACACAAATCTTCCAAAATATTGTTTTAAGTATTAGGAACAACTTAGCTTAAGAATCCACAATATTACATAAATGTCTTTTTTGAAATAAGAAATGTCCACCAAGCTTAGGTCAATATATGCACTTTGATAACAGCAATAAGACTTCATAAAACTTCAGAGGTTTTAATGGATTTCCTTCCCAGACATTAATGAGAGTCCTTAGTGGATGCAGAAAGCCCCTGCATCATCAAGTACCAAATCAATACTTTCATGCTAATAAACAGGAACAAAAAATAAACCTGGTCAGAAGACACAAGACACTGAAACCTTGACTAACAAAACCTTATTTTAATATATCCCTAGAAATAAAAATTTAACGCTGACTACTGCGGTGGTATTTCTCACCAGAAGTAAAACGCAAAAGGAAAAGAATCTAAGTGAAAGGTGTTCAGCACTTTTTCTTTCAGATGCAATAATCATAAGGCCAGCCTAATTTATCCCAGGTGACATGTTATTCCATTGGCAGTCCACAAAATTTCTGCAGAATCAGGCCCTGAGTATTCTCTGCTACTAGTTGTATTTGTTACAATTTTGTTTTAAAGTACCCCTACTACATGACTAGGCTCAGTGGTTCAAGTAGATGGCTTAGAGCAGATGGTATCATAAAAGCAGTCACATAAAACATAACCAATACAAATACTCCCTTATGTTAAAACACAAATAAAAGACATTTACGGGTCTTTAACAAGACAATCCTTAAACCCTCCCAAGACCACCTGATTCACGCTCCCTCTTGGACAATTTCAGCAGAACCTAGTCCTTTTACTACTTAATGCCTAACTAGAGTAAAGCTCTTTGCAATTTACCAAAAGGTTGCACTCAAGTTAGCATGTTTCAGAGCCGAGACGTATTTTCACTCATGAAAAAGCAAATGTACACCTAACTGTAGCTACTCTGATATCCTGCTGACTGAGTATCAGCAATCACCTGGGGAGAAACAGCAAGGAATCGTCACCTCAGGAGGAACAGGCAGCAAAGAGGGCATGGGGGGAAGCCTCCCTCTGCCTTCTCAAACACAACTCCACTTTCAGTGTTCTCATCTGCCAGAACCCAGCACAGAAGGGAACGAATATTCAACACCAGCAACGAGCTTACCTTCAGCCGAGAGATAAACCCACACAATAAATAGCATGCAAAAGACTTCAAGCACATATAGATGCATATATGTGTGTGTATATAGATATGAAAAAAGCCTTGAGCCCCTATTTAAAAGCGTGCATTGTTTATTACCATACAACGAGGTGTAAAAAAGCGCAGATCTTGGCTGGCTCAAGTTGAGAGCAGCACTCAGTGCCCATAGACTCTGCCTGCCTCAAGAAATCAGTTCCTGCTGTAAAATAACAGACTTTAGCACATTCTGTAGCATGACATCACCCAAAGCAACCTGCCAAAAATGTTACTTTTACATTTCTTCAACAAGAAGATTTCCTTTCACCACTCTTTTTTTTTTTCGAGTTAGTCAATCGTTCAAAAATACAAAAGTTCTAAGTATTTCCAGGCCTACAGATTAGCAGCTTTTACCACAAGCAAGTGACTTGCCTTTTAAAAATGTTGCATATATATGTTTTTGCTTGGTTCTTTATAGTACATTTATTTTTGCAACTGTACCGAGCTAAAATAACACAAGCTCATGCAATTACCATACTGAAATTATTTTTTCCTTTTGGTTTATCACTATCCCACTGAAGAATTCTCCATTTTACACAAACAATGAAAGCATGCCCACCTGTTGAGCCAGCTGTAGGTAACCCACTGGAAATTACAGAACAACAATAAGATAAATCAGTCAAATCAGAAAACTTTTGCATTTTCAAGGAACCTGTTTAAAGCTCACTAGATGACAATTACAAGTAACACATTTCAGGCTTCCACGCAGTGTAAACAAACAAACAAAAGAAGTCCCTAAGTTAGCTGCAGAAATTATGGTTCTTTCACTGCTAAATAGTCAAGATAAGCTCTTAACTTTTTCACTTCTGATAAGGATTTTGCATCTTACCTTTGCAGAAGCCACGGCTGAAGTACACAGAAGTTTTTTCCTTTCTCAGGAGTTTTTCTCTCACCATTCTCAGCTGTTAGTACTTTTTCTGTCTCATGAGTTTTTCTCTCATTAGTCTCAGGTGTTCGTACTTTCTCCATCAGTAAGTTTTATGAAGCCAACATCCAGTTCCTCACTGCAGAAATTGTATCTTCGTTACAGGTTTGAGCCTAAATAAGAGAATTTGTTATTAGTTAATGCTGTAAAGGATGGGATATGTTCCCTTTTGAAAACCTCAGAAGGGAGGAAAACAAGAATTGCAGGGTGTTGAAGCTAGGAGTGTAAGTTGAGAGTTACATATGCAAACCCATGCTTTTTCTTTAACTGACAAGAATGTTTTCAGTTCCTCTTTTGGAGTTCTTGTTTTTAAGCAACTGGATAAAAATAATACTCTGAACTAGCCACAGACCTGAATGTGAAGCCCTTTGTGGGTACAGCAAATAAAGCAACTTCAGAGAACAATCCAGTGTTATCAAGAGGAGAGACAACATAGTCCAGTGCAATATTCTGATGTTTTATTCCAATACTGCAATGTTTTAACCATCACCAATTCTTTAGTTATTTTTCTCAGTGTTTCCACTATTTTTTCTTAATATAGATTGATCACATTACAAAAAAAGTAGAGCAGACAATGAACACAATTTTGATTTAATTTTAAAGGAGCTCATATCTAACATCCTCCAAAAACACACATTGCAGTGCTCATGTAAGAAAAATCTTTAAACTTTAATATTTATTTATTTATTGTTAAAGAGTCTAGGCAATAATCAATTAAGAACCCCAAACTTGCACTAAATTAATTTGTCATTTACGACCACTTTCTAACGTAAACTCTGAAAAAATTCCACAGTTACTTTGTGCTATGAGTAAATGAAGGAAAATCAGGTTTTAAGAGTTAGTTTCATAACTTGCAGCTCTTTCTTCTGTATGTCATCCAATTATCATCACTTCAGTGATGCTCTCTATTACCAGTCTTCAGATAACTGACAAAAGGCTGATACCATAAAACTGGCATTCTGTTTTTGTGTGACCAAAAAAAAAGCATGAATTCACATCATATTCCAATACACTGATCCCAGTACGGCTCAGTGAAGTGAATGGAGTCTTGCAGAGGCATCAAGTGGACTCTCATTTGTTCTATTGGCTCAGCAGCTCCAGGCAACAGAGGATCAACTCAGATCAAGTATGTTTATACAGTGGAAGGTGTTTTTAAAATACAGAGAAAAAAGAACCCACATGGGCCAATTGCACGGAAAAGAGGAGATTAGATTCAGTTCTATATAGCATATAATATTTAGCAGAATTACAGTTACTTTTGAGTTTAAAACAACATTTTTTGCATTTACAGTGCCTTTACTTGCAGATGGTAGTCCTCTATCCCGAAAGGGCATCGCAGCAAGGTAAGATTAAAGACTGTCTTTATAAAACACAATCTTGTGGTATTAACTGTAGAAAAAAAAAAGAGGAACTTTTCCCTTCAATTCTTGTCAAGGCTGCTATAAGAACTTCAGTGCTAAATGCTCAGGTTACACATAATCCTCCAGCTGCGAGGCGACAATTAGCACCAAAATCTCCAGCAAAGCTTTCAGCTCTCAACAGGTGCCTCAGCATTGTGCTCAGGTTTAAATCAAAATCTGGCAGAGTGAACGTCCCACCTCCTGCCACCCCTCCCCTTTGAAACAACTCTTATTACAGCCCCTATCAGAGCAGCTCCACTCTCATTTTCTCCAAAAAGACCAAATGCCACTTTCACTCTTTTAAGTGCTTTTTTCCATCAGCTTTTTTCATCTATCTGACCAAGAGATCTGAAGGCAGGAAGTGGAATTTATTTGTTGTGTATTATGAGTCTACTACTTCTCTCCTGACTGGTTAAAACAGGAGCAAATCCTTTGAGAGCCATGTAATTATACCGACAAAAATCAGCAAGTCTTTTCCTTTCTCTAGGCAGTGTCAGAAATGAGAGTCCAGAAAACCTCAGAAGTGTATCAGTCCGTAACATTACTATTATATCTGTACTAAAGTGTGAATTAGTTTCTCTGGAATATCGTGCATTATAAGATTTCCTTCCCTATCAAAACCGATAAATATTCTTTAGATTAAAATTTACTTCTGTCCTTCAGAACATCTTCACAGGGCAGGAACAGCCAAGTGCTTCTTACAGTTTCCTGCTGTTCCTTTAGGATGGCTAGAAGAAATAATTAATCACCTGTATTGAAGCTGGTAGCCAAAATAATGGCCATCTTCAAAGTCAGCACACTGTGAATGTGGCCTTGCCCAAAGCAAAAAAGACAGAAGGGTCTGCTTGGAACAAGGGACAGTTTTAGTAAAGCAGATATTGAAAAGAGGTGCAGACGAGACAAATCAGTCTGAGAATATTAAAACAGAAGACAAGAATAGAGAACAGAATCTATGTAATTGACAACTTGTCATTTGCAGGAATAAATCCCTGTATTGAAAGAAGTATATTCATATAACCACAGCAAATCTAGTTATTGCAACTCTGTTTAGTAGAGCCCATCAGATACAGTTCCACTAAGTAGCAGAATTATTTTTTTCCTACCAAAAAAAAAAATCCAAAGTCTCAAATTTTCACAGATCATAATTGACTCAAACAAAAACGGCACAAAAATTTAAATGTAAACAGTGTATTCTCTTTAATTGCCTCACTGCAACTAGTACCACTTTCAAGAGGAAAGCCTGGAGTCTTTCATTCTGGAAACAACTAGAATGATCATGAACTTTTTCATTTTTTCTCTCCACATTATATTAAAGATAGTAAACTCATTGAAACCAATTCCTTCTATAATATTCTTAGGTTTCCACAAAACAGCAAATTTGCATTGAAAAGAAAATCTTCACCAAAACATTTCCAACCCACTTTCCCAGAGAGAGAAGTTTGGGGAATGACTTGATGTGGCTGCAGGATGACACAGAGCTTGCCCTGCCTACCTACTTCATTAGGCAGGTAATCAGCAGAACACACACAAAGCCAAAAAGACAGGATTTTGACTCCCAGCCCCAATTACAAAGATTAGTAGACAACCTGAAGTCATCAGTACGTTATATGTTTCACTGGAAAATATTATCTTTTCTTAGGGATTCACCCTGCCTAGAGCAAACACCCTGTACAAGAAGATGAATTTCACTCTGCAGAATTATTTTGTTATCAACAGTTTAGGATTCACTAGGAGCCTTAAGTACAAGCCAAGATTTAATTGTCCTAGATTTTCAGTAATTGTAACAAAAAGACAGGTCTCTGATCCAAATTATTCACAATCTAAACAAGACTGAAAATAGCAAGGAAACACTGAACAAGTATTGATCACTACAAACAGAAGCAATCTCGGGAAACCAGAACCCTATTGCTGTTGGTTTTTTGTGCAAATGAAAGAAGAGTTAGATTTAGTTTGAGGTACTTTCAAGGAGCGTCTCCAAAACATGAAGGAAGCAAAAGTGAGAGCACACAGGCACTTTTATCTGGAAATGCATTCAACAAGCGATAGGGTCATGTCTCGGCACTGAAAGAGGGGCAAAAAAACAAGGAAAAGACATTAGAAATAAAGACATCAGCAAGAAAAAGGAAGAAACCAGGAAACAGCTATATAAGGAAAGCAGTGGACAAAGGAGAAAGGGAATTTTAAGGAGTGAACTGGAAGTGGTGCAAGGATTGCTGGACTTTAGGTGAGCGATTCTGCTGGTTTAGAGAACTTCAGCTGTTTTGCTGAGGATAGAGCAGAAGCGATGGATACAGCCCAGTGTGGGATAATCCTACAGTCAGAGAACATATGCTTTGAGTTTAGTCCAACTGCAGAGTTCTGGCAAACATGCTGCATTTATAGAGGCAAATACATCAACTTTAATTTTTTAGCAGCTGTGCTGCCCTTTAATTTCTTATACCCTGAAGTGTACACTTGTACCCCGTTCGCTTACCTCTGAAAAGCAAATCACTTAGAACAGCCCAGCCTTTCTAACTGAAGCCAACTAACAGCTCCTGCCCACTGGAATTTTCTTTGAGATGTACTGTTATTTTCCACTTGTTCTGCCCATTTTCTTCTTAATCAAACACACATTGGAGTGTCTTCCTAGGAAGGCTGAGCCACACCAGCAGGAACCAAGGCTTGCTAGGTCAGCTGGCAAGCTTCTCCCTAGGCATCCCGAAGTACCCCAGCCTCAGAAAGCCATCTCTCTTTCACAGTCCCAGCTTCTCCTCCCAGCCACACCAGCTCTCCCAGCCCTGCTCTAGAACCAATGTGCATTTCAGCATTAACTCAGTGCATAAGAGCCCACAGCCACCAGGAACAGTCAAAGATCACCACTAATTGCACTTTTCTTTCCACCCTCAGCTGCAGATTTTACTCACACTCCTCAGGTCCCTGCTCTGCAGCTCTCTCCAGCAAAGCCAGGCTGCCAGAGTTCAGCAGGAGGCAATCTCTACACCTCTCCCCCAAACCCAATCAGGCCTTCCCACCAATTAAGCTTATTGACACCAGATTTTATACATTCCTTCACAGTGACAGCACACACTTTCTTAAAGCAAACAAACCTTTTGATGGGGGAGCTCAGCAGAAGGTCCCAAAAGGTAAAGTGGCGACAGCAGTCAGCGCTGGCGCAGCAGCCCAGTCCCCTTGGAGTCAAAGGGGAGAAAAGGATGTTGCAACAGTGCTGAAAAAAAAGGAGAAAGCATTAATTTTACACCTGTTGTTGTTTTCTTCCCTTGGCAGCTGAGGGATGGGAGGAGCTGCATGGAGGTGAGGGGTACAGGAGGAGTGGGAACCTGCGTTTTAAAGCTCCTGGGGGAATGAGAGGAGCATTTGCCAGAAAATGCAGAGGTGGGAGAACACAGCTCTCCTCCAGCCCCTTGCTGCAGGGCCCCTCTGGCTGCCCCCTGCCCAGCCCTGCCAGCCAAACATCCCACAGCGGATACAAAGGGAACATCTCCCCAAAGCCTGGGCTCCCCACTGCCACACACGAATAAGACAAGAGGCAGCGCTGCCTGCTTCCTGTGCCCCAGGGTTCCATTTTACAGATGCCACTAGTCACATCTCACTGTGGCAAAAGGCTTCTGGAAGCAAGAACTGGCTGGCGGTAGTTCTGATCTTGGAGCCATTTCCCAAGGTCAGTCTCTCGTACAAATGCAGTTATTCCCTAGATCACATAGGAACGAGCTGCCGTGCACACACCGCAGGCACTGTAAATCATACCTGCAGAAAGCTATCACCTGCAGGCCCAGTTTTTTTGTTTGTTTCTACAACTGCTGAACCCACACAACCCCCACTGACATGACTGGGTGCGGAAGCTCAGTGCCCCTGAACACCGGAGCGCAGGTAACACTCAGCCAGCTCCTCGTTAACTAAAGAGCAGATGTCTGCTGGCACCAGGTGTCCCACAGACTCATCAGCCCACGCCATGCCTTTGGAGCACAGACCGATCCTGCACCAGAGGCACATCTTGCGAACGCACCACATTCCTGGCCACCTCGGGCACACGGAGGAAATTCATCTCCTGGAGAACGTCGGAAATGGTCTTTGTGCAGCGCGGCAAGCAGCCTTCCAGCATTGCTTCACTGAAACATAAATTTCAATCTTGTTTATTCAGAAATGACTGCCGCCTGGTTCTGCCAAGAAAACCCAGCTCTCTGAAACATCGAAGCTCTATTTATTTATTAAGATTTTTTTGGCTCCTCTCAAACTTTATATTTTATTTTCATTTATCAGCCTGAGCACTGGTTGGCTGTATACTGAACTAGACTGACCCCTGATTCACTCTTCCACCAATTCTCTTCATATCTCTTAATTGTCCTGATACAGCCAGGCTTCTGCACAGTAATTAATGTTACTGTGAACTTAGACACTGGAAATCCTAAAATGATTAGATTTCTGGAGGGCTGAATGAACCAGTATCTGTTATGGAATGGTGGGCAGTGGACTGAGCGTGGAACTTTAAACTGTGAACCGCTGACTGCAAAACCTGGGTCTGCCTTGCTGTTCCACCTCTGTCCTTTCCTTCGCAGCAGAAGGAGAATTGAGCTCTTTATTTACCTACCTCCCAAGTTAGGGGAATAAATCTTGAATGTGACAGAAGTGCCAGCACTGTAATTAGCAGGAAAGACTTTTCATCTTCATCTCAACATATTCAACAACAGATGCCTATCACTTTAAAAAGACCAATCAAAATTTAAAAAAAAATATATGCTGGGCAGAATATTTTTAAAACAGAAGGTATTCAAGACAGAATTGTCTTGACAATACCTGCTGTAGAGAGACTCAGGCCAGCTCATTCTGTTTTAAAAATTTAAATGGAAAGCTTGTAGGACTTGCTTTTTTATTTTTCTGTTATAAAATTAAAAAAAAATCTGTTATAAACAAAGAGATAAAAAAAAGTTTTCTTAGTGTTGCTAAACTAAGACATAATTTGTAATGCAAATAAGGAGGAAACTTGGGATTTACTGCTTTTGGATCCAAAGTGTCATGGAGCATTAAGATGAATCTTGCAAAGCTGCCTGACGTCAGGCTTTGCAGAATTCCCTGTCCCACACAGATCCCACAGGATTTTGGCCCACAGAGGGTGGAAAGGCGGCCACCGTTTTGATCAGCTAATCTCTCATTATTGTATAGTGAAACATTAATTTATGCAGAAGAGGAGAAAGGCAAAGATAATTGCCAAAGCAAATCAGGACGAACGTTTTCTGTAAAATACAGAGACAGATCACATATAGAGAAGTACAAACCTGAAGCTCTCACAGGACTTCCAAGGTAAATTCCAACAAGCTTCTGGGGAATACAGAAAATAGTCCATCACGTTCCCATAGCAAAAGTGGAATTGTCAGAGTTTTGCTCCAAACATGTAACATCATCAGGATTTATTTTCTCTGTGTTGTGAGACCGTAGATGCAGGCTGTAAGACAATAAATATTCCACAACAGGAAAAATAACTATTCCATAGCATCCTATTCTGAGAGAAAGAGATTTCAAAATTCTGGCTTATTTCAGCCTTGCTTTAAAAATAAAATATAAAGAGAATCTGGATATTTTTTAAATACGTATGTTGGAGCCAGGCTAAAAACGCTCATTTCTTGTTCTTCAGGCTTTCAGTTTCAAGCAAACAACAAAACAGCACTTGCATATGCCACAAGTGTCAGCCTTTCTTTCAAAGCTTAACAAGAACAGAGCTGGATCTCATCCATCATTTTCCAAGAGATCAGATCCCTAAATCCCAGTATCACATCTTGCAGAGTTACTGATATAATAATAAGCCCAAACTTTTCCATCCATAAAGCCATCAACACCCAGCTCTGCCAAAACATCGACCTCCTCCATCAAGGAGTGTTAAATGAAGCATGAGCTTAGTTTGATACTCAGACAGACACATGAAATAAAATTATAAAATATTTTAAGGTAATCCTAGGAAACTGATAGCAAACATGACCGGAAAGTACAGACTGATCCATTGAGAAATTATCAACTGATTTTTAATCTTTTCATTACCATCATGGAAAGAGCTGTCTGCAGAGTTACTCAGGATGAGTTGTCACTGTAAGAACCTGTGTTGCTATCGTATGTTGCTACTGAACAGCAGATGAGCAGGTCTGCGGGACAAAAACTTTCAAGACAACTGATCTCTCGGCACCCCTCTGATTCTATGGCAGTGATTTTTGACAACTGAAAACCAGCAGTTACCATGCCAACTACTTGTGAAGGAAAAAAAATATTTGTGATTTGGGCAAATAATTAGTCACATGAAGAACATTTTTAATTTTACAACTTGACTACCTACATCAAGAGTAGGTAAGAGGAGAGACAGCAATTCAAATGTTTGTTTTTTAGAAAATATTCATCAGTTCTGAAGTTTCATCTTTAAAGTGGCAATAACACCTACTGGTTTACAAAGTGTAGCTAGTACGCCTGTGATTCATGATCCACTTCAGATAGGAACAGTTACATAAGTGCCAGGTCTTGAGGAAACAAATGAGTTACGGAATTGATAATTTGCCAGTTCTTCAGGGTTCAAGCCCTGGGTGAAATGGGAACATAAATATGTTACAATATAAATTTTCTGGTGGTGTATATGAAATCACTTTCGTGATCACGGAACAGTTTCTGGTGAACGAGCCCCTGCTGTACAGAACTGTACTCTTGGCTCTGGGTGTCCTTTCTGCTAACAGGCTTGGCAGAGAAAGCGAGGACGGGCTGATAAGGGACTCTTATCTCCAGAGGTGGTCCTCAGGTCAGAGTTGAGGAATGCTGGCTGGACAGAACGCTGAGCATGTGCTGCCGCTGCTGCCCAGAGTGTGTTTATCTGTTTCTTCCATGAGCTCCTAAAGCTCCGTGACATAATTAGGACCAAGGGTACAGCTATATACAAAAAAACCCAAATATTTCATCAATGACAACAAAATCAAGAACTACATTACTAAGAAATAAAACATTTTTGGGCTTCAGGAGAAGAATTAGAATGGAACGAAACCCACGGACACGAATTTTTAATTACCAGATATTGGGAAAAGAATATTTCTTTTAGGGGAGTTTTTCTGAAACTAGCCAACGTCATCTTTCTTGCACCTTTTCCCCAGTCCTGGAGGCAGAGCACCAGCCTAGATGAACATGGGCAATTCAAACGCCATTGCTAAAACTCACATGCACTTGAAGGAAGCTTATACCTAGAGATCGTTCTTAAATTTCTGTCAAAGTTATTTGAGCAGCAGAAAGGAAATGCAGTCGCTAAGCAATTGCAAACGCTGTTTAATCCAGAAAAACAGAACAAGCAAACCCAGGTTCTTTTTGCTCAAAGGCTGAGCCATCCACTGTGACCATCTGAGCACCATGAAAGTGACAGGAGCTGGAGGGGTCAGAAGCAGAACCCGACCAGGGGAGTCTCCCCCCCAACAGGGACCATGCTCAGGGCATAACAGGATTGCACAGGTAGCTGTCGGGATGTCACCTGCAGATTGCCACTTCATCAGCAGCAATGCTGCACGGGGGATGAACTGCACTGCCTCAGGCCCTAGGGAAACAAGTCTCCCGGGAGCTAGGAAGCTATTTTCTTGTTTTTCACATCTGATGTGAGGTCACGGAGACAAAATATACATAACTGGAGAAACTTGTATGTCTTTTAAGTCATCTGTAGAAAATCTAAACTGAAATCTTCATGATTTTTAAATGCTTGACAATATCGCTTCTCCCTTTTTCTCCTTCACCGAGCAGAAACTAACATACCACTGTGTCAATTAAGGTCAGGCTTATCTGAACAGCCTCTGAAGTACTAATTCTTCTCCCTCCCAAATGTGAAATCCAAACCTGTTGAAACTGGCCTCTCCTTCCACAAAACAGGATGTGAAATGAGAGCTGATAGCCCTGAAAGTAATGAGAAAACTAAAAAAAAAGTTTGCTTTTGTAATGGAGTTACAGTCTAAATATCATGACAGATTTTTAGTACATCAAATAGTCATGGAATATTGCAAGATAATATAAATCAGGGACATAAAAATTCAGAAATTTATGTCAAATGTTGCATTTGTATACAACTTCTACATATATACGAGTACGGTGTGTTTCTGTGAGTATCAGGAACTAGCTATATCTACCTGCATATACGTGAGCTAAGTGTTTTCTTGGCTTGATACCCTTTGTGCACTAAAATAACCAGCTCTCAGGTCCTTAGGAGAAACTGCCACAAAAGGATAGCATTTAACAAAAATATTCTTATCACAGAGGCATCAACCTGCATCAGAGTCCAAATATGCAAATAATTATTATTAGGCCTTTGATCATTGCTTTCAGAATTTGATTGTAATATTAATTTAGGCTGAAAGAGTTTGGTATGCCATATTTACCATTGTCATTAAAATGCAAAAAAGTCACGCTTTATGTTTATATGAATGAAAAGGCTAACAGATTGTATACTTATAATTTTCTATGCCTGTATCCCCTTGTTTATTCTCCTGTTCCAGGATTTGCTTCGTGATCAACAAATGTCACTTTCAAAGAAGTACCTGAGTACGCTTACAACTACAGTGCTCTGTTTGTAAATCACATGCATAGATGCTTCTGCATGTATTTAGCATATATGTATGTGAAAACATACACCGAGATGGTTTCAGACACGCATATCACTCTCAAGTCATTTCATGCATACAGCTGAAAAATTCAGAACAAACAGCTGCGGTATCAAGGTGCTGCCTGCTACCCGTGCGGCCCAAACTTGATACATTTTGCAAATTTCCTGTGTGCTTGCAGGATGTTCCTATTAATCCTGTTGAAAACAAACAAACACAAATAGCCAACATGACCTTTAAAATTAGATGACCAGTGTTTTTAACTATTTAAACCTGTGCTCTTCTGCCCTTCAGACAATTCGTACCATCATGGTAGTTTGTGACCCAATTGTGTAAGTACTTTTAATAATTTCTGTTGTGGATTTCGGAGTTATGTGAACTGTTTACACCTGTACAATTCTAGCTTTCCTTCAGAGAAAGAGTCTACGTGTCTCTTAAAGGGAATGTCTGTTGTCTTTTTCAACTTCAGAGATCACAGACAAGCAAACACACAATTGTTCTGGCCATAGAATGTGAAGTGATGATTAATCTTCTCCCTGTGCATTATTGTCAAATGCTTACTTCACCTCTCACTTTATTCAGTTCTCAAAAACCATCTGGCCTATGCTGCTTTTTTTTAATATGTTGCCTAGTTTTTGTAAATCATGAAGAAAAGCTGAAACCAATGATGATGTGACTGTACCAGGTGCCTGATATTACATCATGCTAGACATTATCTTGAAAAACAGTCAAATACTTATTTTGGCTGAAGCGGTTTTTTTTCTGGAGCAGGACTGGATATTCTTCTCCACATACACATTTTATTTTCTATTCTACTACACAGTGGGCTGTGAAATGGAAGAGAATGATGCTTAATAAACAAATAGACAAAGGTGTTCTCCAGAAAAGACGTTGGTTTACATTCCCAGTTTAGCTAACACAAAGCAAGATCCAAGATCATTCTGTTGCCATTGGACTATGATGTTGGACAGGGACTTGCAAACGACACCTCATCTATCCAGGGCACTATATCTTGATTATTTCAGCCATCTCTCTCATGGGTGATGGATCAGCTCTGTCTTTCCCTTTCGGCTACACAGGGAACCTAAAGAAACAGATATCTAATTGGCGTCTGAAACGCAGGCTAGGTGTCTGATCCCTTTTTAAACTGGCTGCTGGGACTAGAAAAAGCCTAGAAAATGTACTTCTCTGAAAAAAAGACTAAAAAGAATCTCCAGGAATCACATTCAAAGTGCCAGGGACCTTCTGTTTGCAAAGAAAAGCTCTTGGCCCCGTTCTTTCCTGAGCCTCCAATATGTTTGTGTCGCACGTTTTCATTAAATTCTGTCAATGCTTCTGGGGCTATGGAAAAGTTGAGATGTTCCTTCACAACAAACCATCAGCTGATTAAATTTTGCCCAAGCCCATGCATTTCTGTAAGCCTATAGTTTTTGATATCAAACTGTCACAGTACACACACTGCTTTTATAGCATTATTTTTATGTACTTTCTTGAAATTAAATGTCTCTCTGGTTCTACATCACTAATTAAACTCTTAGTACTATTAAATACCTTTACTGAAGGCAGCTTTCAAAGGTCTATGCAGTGACAGTATAATGTTTCACTGTGAAATTCGGGACTGTGGAGCCATGACAGACACTGTTACATAGTAAGTTTGATCCTAAATGGCAATCCAGAACAGATAAAAATAAATCCTTCCTCTGTCTTTCCTCACCTTCTTTCCCCTTTTTCTTATTTTTCAGGTTTATAATGACCTGCATCGTACATAAAACCAGACTATTCCACTTTCCCACAAATGTTACTGGACGTGTACTGTACACACGTACAATGAAGAGAGACATTGATTTCAGGACTTTCCAAACACTGTAAATGAGAAAGAAGCCCAAACTCTGTGAAACTAATTCCTAAACAAAGAATAAGTGAATAAAATTAAAACACATGTAGCAAAAAAGTACTATTGTAAAAATTACAGATTTACAGCAACAGTTTGTGATCAAAGGTTTCTAAGCTGCTATTCCATAAAAGCTCTGCTCTGTTGCTGAAGAACATTACAGCTCTGCTATTGTTCTCAAACACAGCACAGGTCAAAGAAGTAGCGTAACAAATCAATTAATGTCCTACCTGCCTCCTTCACTAATTAGAGACTCCGTCTCTCTCTCTCTCTGCTCTTGATATTTGAAACTTCTCAGAAGGTGAAGATTAAAGTAGCAGCTCAAACTTTTCCAGGGGGTTTCCTTTTTAAGCCTGACATTCCTGACAAGTATGGATTCAGTGGAGGTGAAAGAGCATTAGGAATTTTTTCCATCTCTGATGCTTTTATTTATTCACCCCTACAAACACAATCTGTATAAACACTTCTACAAAGGAATCTCCTTATTATCTTCCCTCCAATTCCAGTTCTAAAAATATTCAGATAATCCAGAATATTAAACCTAATCATCCATGTTCCAGGGAAAATGGCCACAGTGCACATGATATAAGTCCCATCAGCATCTCTGCTTTCATAATCATCTTTCAGATATCAACCAGCATTGCCTTTCTTTTTTTCCCATAAGAGAAAATCTTCAGTACATGTGTCTAAATTCACACTTGACCTTTCAGACACATGTTCTACTGTCCCTCCCAGTCATCCCACCCTGAACAGCTGGGACTGTTATGTTCTATCGATGTTGTTTGCCTTCCCATACTTCCCCTACCTTCAAGTCTCACGTAGGAAACCAAGACAAATTAACCTTCACCATAAGCAGTGTGCTGCAGGCTGCACATCTGATCCCGTGTTGGGGAGCAGCTGTATGGTGCACAGCCTTCTCCACCTGTGCAAGCACTGGCTGGACCCGGACCGGTTAGAAGGGATCTGATTCATTCACCTGGACGGAGCTGCAACTTCTGTCTCCCTGCTCCCTTGCCTGTTATGTAAGACAGCAGAACAAGCAGAATCTAAGATCTTGAAATCTGGACACACACCAAATGTGAAAATGAGCTTCAAATCTCTCTCATCATCTGCACAAAGCATATACAACCACTTCTGTCCAACTCGGTCTAACAAAACTTTTAAATGTTTCTCTTTCCTTTTACTCTCCACTTGTTTCAGGCGTGTGGACCATCCACCAGCACTAGCCAAGCAATGAAACAGATCAGTGCAATCAGCTGATTTCAGACACAATGTACCTCAGAATCATCAGTTTCTCTGCTGCCTGTACCAATGCAGCTGAGGAAGAGATACAGCAAGCAGTGGTGGTCAGGACTGGACATCAAATACTAAAAATAATATTATCTACTTTGAGATATACCCCCGGAACTGCACTTCTCCATCTTCACTTATATTCTTGTGTCTATTTTATTGATTGTAACCCTGGACACTTGAGGAAAAAACAAACCATACTACACAAATAAATACGCTGGTCCTGAGCAGACTTTGCTGCAAAGAGCCTTTTTATAGCTTGTGCCTAACACAGGCAAACCAACAATCTGCAAAAGTAGTTCAGTAAGTATAGAAAGATAATATCAGGGTTATTGATTAATTTACATTTAAACAAAAAAATCAGAACAAAACCAACAGCACTGATCCTCATTCAAGAATGAATAGTTTCTAAAAAGATCCTGCTTTGGCCCAGAATTAGAGTGTACCTAAAATGGCTTCAAGCTGCATAAGGAAGGAAGAGGCTTTGGATGTTGATCCAATGGCCAAATGAGAGGAGGAAGCTCAGCCGCTCAATGAATATTAGAGAAAAGAAGGAAACAACAGTTATCCTTATAAGTCCGTGAACACTTTATTTGTGCAGTTTTGTCTCTGTCTAGAGACAAGCAGGAGTGTTTATTCACCTGATTTAGTGGCTTCATTCCCTTGCCTGCACCAATACAGCTTGTATACTGAAGCAAAATCTGCTTCATTATCACAGCAAAATTTGAGGGAGCAAAATGTGTAAGAAGAGAGTATTGCAAGGCAGTCTTGTGTGACCCTCTGTCTTCCCCCTCCTCATTTTCACCCCTCATATATTATACTCTTTGTTAACTATAGTGTGTTGCTCTTTCTAACAAAACAACAACATAGTTCCTCAAAATGTTCTACAATAAAAGAAGGTATGAAAACAAAATGTATTTCCTAAAATCTGAGGTTGCCATACATGTGAGGTGTCATCACATGGACCTGAGCACTATTCTCTCTCCAGGCTAGAATGTGAAAGGATGGGCACACCCATTTCCCTTGAACACATCTTTCATGCCAAGAGAATCATCAGTCAGTACTGGATGATTTCATAAGCTCCATGAAAAGGTTACTTGTCTTTTCTTAAAATCAAAACCCAGTCTCTTTTTTTTTTTAAATATATGTCGCCAGCATTAGAGCACAGGGATCCAATCCAATCTAATTATCAAATGTGAAGGTTTTTGTTTCCATTATCCAACTTTTCTGTGTGTAACATAAGAATTTGTTCTTTGTTGATGCAGCTTCTTGGACAGAATTTGCATATGTACAGACCATCAAATGCAACACAGGACTGAACCCTACATCTGCAGGCATCACATGCAAGGGCTTCTCTGCACATGAGAACTGCTCTGGAGTGATGCAGAGGATGATTACACCTAAATAAATGCCCATACATACGAACCTGAGACAATAAAGTAGGAGCACTTTTGCAGGAATTCTGGGTTTGGAAGGGTTAATCCAGAGCTTCACTATTCTTTGAACACAGCGCTTATGAACCATATCTGCACAGAGGCTCGGTGCGCTTGCAGCCTTCACTGAAGGCAGTGGGAGTCGTGGCTGCTTCCAGGAGTGAGCCCTACACACATAAACTCAGTTAAAATATATTGTTTACATACTGCAAACCTAATAATTCACAGAATCCCTGGCATTGTACCACAGGATTTTCCTTCAGACGCAGCCACTTCTCCAGAGCTAGTTTTTCACGTCTTGGTAGCAGTTGACCCTAGAACCATTTTCAGACATAAGTCAGTGTTTTCTTAACCCACCAGTGCCCTACTGTAGGCACGTTCATCATGCAGCTGCGCTCTTAGTCAAAGCCCCTTGGGAAGGAACCGCAATTACCGAGGAGTTTCACTAGTGGGATTTTAGCGATGTTAGTGCAGTGCGCCCTGCCGACTGCGCAGAGACTCCTGCACGCCGCACCTGCCTGCCTGGGGAGCTCAAGCGACTGGGGAATACAGTCCCCAACCTAAAAATGTACCCAGCACATCCCAGGTGACAGCAGACCTTGCCCTTTCGCTATTCTACTGTGCTCACAAGTTCACTGTGTTTGTCATGCATCTAAGCTGACACATGCAAGGATACAAACAGGAAGCAGAGCACAGCATTGCTACAATTATTTCTGACAAGTCTCAAATGAGCTACTTCATTTTTAATTTTTCTCAGTTCAAATGATTTTTTTTCCTGCTAAGGGTTTCTTCATTTCTTCCTAATTTCAATTTATCACAGAAGTTAAAAACTGAAAAAGTATGTTATATCAAGTTAATCCCTCTAAAATTTATCTTAGCCTCAAATATCTTAACAGGTATCAATTACAATAGTAGTTGATTATTAGTTCTATTTTAACCAGGCCCTTACTCAACCTCTCTCATAATTGTCCAAATTTATTTCAAATGTATCAGCTCCTAGCTGGAACAGCAGTTTTGAGAGATCAGCGGAGAGTTCATCCATTAAACTGGAGTTATGGAACAGTTAGCAAGGGCTTCTATTACTCAGTATTTAAGATGAATGATGTAATTCCATCACAAGTTAATAAAAAAATGGGTATCTAGAGGGAAATTCTGACATCATTCTCAAAAGAGCAAGTCTGTTTAGTTATCTTTTTCTATGAGCAACTTCTAGACAGAAAGGAGACCTTTAATTCTAACTTTTCCTAAATCTTTCTTAGATGACACCTCTAACAGTACAAAATGTTTTAATAGAAAACAAGTAACTTGAGCAAGATGACTGTGTAATTATAAAATATTCTGATTTTCCCAAAGCAGATGGAAAAAGCTTATGTTGAAAGACAGTTTTCAGGAAATGTTAGAAACATCTTTTCTATGGATTGTGTGTTGAAGGAAACAGAAAATTACATAATGAGAAAGGACAGAATCCAATTATTCTAATATTTTATTTCTGTCAGAAGCCAATTTTGTGCATTCCAGTGAAAGGCAAAAAAAAAAATTCTGAAACATAGAGACTCAATGGAAGAAGTTAAAAACCAGAGCAGGTGTTGGAAAATTGTATCTGCCCTTTTTTCTGTTTGTTATCCAAAAATGCAAATTGCTTTTTACCAGAAACCTTCCAGCTACATTTTAGCTTGAGAAAATTTAGCATCCACTCATGCTAGTGCTGAGAGAGAAAGCCATAAATGTCAGCACACAGCAGTCTGGATTTTATAATCACATGTCTCTCAACATCCTTCTACATAACACATAGGACTAGGTAACTACAGAACATTTTTTTTAAATCTTATAATTAAATAAAATTAGGATAGGAAGAATAGAGAAGCAAGGAAGCTTATGAACTGGGCCTGCCAAATACTTCTAATTGTCCCATTTTCTTAAGGAACTGTCATATGTAAACACCAGAACTATAATAAATCAACAATTTACACTCACACGTAAGATTCTTTAAAATTAAAAAAGTACATCTGTTTCATTAATGGCATAAATAGTCAGAGCTACTATGTCTAGGAGCCTAACATGCAGAAGTCATATTTCCATGTTCACGAGCAGGATCCTTTCCTTGTTATTGACACCCCCACCCCAGTCCTCAAACTTAAACCAGGACAAGCCAGGATCGCTGAAAGTGCATCTGCTCTTTAAAACTTGTTGGCACTGCAGGACGGGTCTATTTATTGGGAAGGGAGCAAGTGAGCCACTTACACCAAGTAGAGTTGGACCTAAAGTGTCACGCAGCATCCACCAAAGCCAGCACCATAGTTCCACTGCCATCACCAACCCACGACTGTGGTCCTGAGCCAGGCATCCTTCTGGCAGATAGCTGTGCTCGTGAGCAACGGTCTCAGCCTGAAATACATCCCCAAAGACTTGTACAGACTTTAACTCATCTAACAACCCCCCTTGATGGGCTGGGCAAGGTCCCGAGAACTCACCTCCTTCCACAAACATATTCCACTCCTGGCCATCAGTGCCATTTCAGTCACGGGTGGTCTTCCAAGTCAGGGCCACAGCACCCACTGAAATTTCTCTTCCAGGCCTCATTTAAAAGCAGCAGTCTTTTTATTACTGAGATGAGTAAGAGCTGAAGAATGAAACTACTGAACTCATGCCCTTCAGTATCTTTCCAAAGGTCTTTGTCCCACCTGATCCCTCCACTATGTATTAACTGGCCTCTTTTGTTTTAGCGCATTTTAAATACCTAGTGGAGGGCTCTAAATTATTCACACAAGCATCTGATGTAGCTTTGTTTCTAAACAAATAAGGGAAAGGAAACCAGGCCTGCCAGAGGTGACAGATGAGCATAAGTCTCAGGGGACCACCAACTTCCTCTCCTTTTTTTAACTATGAAATAAGTGATATTTCTGTAATCTAGCACTAGCTTAAAGTTGCTGCATTCTATGCTTTGACACATTTTAGTATGTCATCTGGACATCATTTCAATGAGATACAAAGTTTTCTGCCCTACAGGTTACCAGTGTATCTCAAAAGAAGGAAGTATATTCATTCTCCCATATATGATGTTGAGACTTTTTCTTGCTAATCTGTTAAATGTACATTTTCCATTCTGGGTGCTTTATTTTACTTCCAGAGATGGACAGTCTTGGTTATCCACAATATCTTGCATCCGTTTGGGAATTGCAGGCACGACATTCCCTTGATGACAGTTCCCATTAGCACACATTCATTTACACGTACTTTTTTTTTGCATTTGTGAAATTCCTTTCTTCAAATGGATATGAAAGATTATTCCTTTAATAGTCCCTTCCCCACAGGTAGATAAGTCTCACTGGGGGAAGCTGTCGCTCACCATGACCACTAGATCAAAGGGGCTCCAGCAGAAAGACTATCTCTGAATCTCAGAAGGGTCACTTGTCCTCCAAGCCCCGGCTGGCATTCCCATCAAATGATGGTACAATTCCACCCCATCTCTTTAACCAACACAGTGTGGCTGGACAAGTGGTATTTTTAGTAATGCTGCTCCAGGTTAGCTCACATACTAATCAATTACTTCATAAAATAGTGCCAAATTTATTTGATCAATATATATTTCATCTTCTTCTAGGCACTAAAACACAAAGAAAACCTTGGCTAATCACCACAGCTACGGTGAGATGAGTAGCTGCACGTTCATCCAAAGTTTGTTCTGTGGCCAACCAGCATATCTCAAAACAGAAGTGACTTCTGGTCCCCCTGAAGACTGAGTGGTGACTTTTAACTGAAGGCAGACCCTTCCTGGAAAGGCTGAATTACAGGAGCTGTGGCAACTGAAGCATGGTCTCGGCAGAAGCAAAATTCTAGTTCCTAACTTCTGTGAGAAGGATTATCCCATCAAGGTGTCCACTTAAAACCTGTGTGATTCTGCTTGCAATGAGCAAGCAATTCTTTTCTGTAATAATGTTCCTTGGAAAAGAACACCAAATTTTTGTCGTTTCATGAATTTCAGTGAATTTTGACTATAAAATTTATAAAAAACATAGCATGATAAATTTTTACTTTGAACCTGCTAGACTTACAAGATGGAAGCAGAACAAATACAGCAAAAATAATAAATTACGAACCAAGGCATGCCTTCCCATTTGTCAGTTTCTCCACTTTTGGGATGTTGTTCCATTCATTCCTCCATAACCCTCTGCAATAGGAAGAAAATGGAGCTTGTAATCACTCAGCAGAATTTGAAGTCTCAAAGAAAACAAAAATGTTGCTCAGGAATATCCATGGGACTTAGACACGATTATGAAAAAAAAATATCCAAAGTTCTGAATGTTTTGCAAATAAAAAAGCCATGCAGAAAAGAAAGCTGGTTGCACTGGGCCTAGCTGATATAGGAAAAAAATCCTGAAAAGTAAGCTCAGAAGGCAAAGTTGACACCAGTGACTGAAAGGTGTTTCTGCTCCCATGTGGCAAGCAGTCTGAAAAAGTCATGAGCATGTCTAAAATGTCAATTTCTTAGCCCACATAGAAGACAAAATTATTAGCAAGTCCCAAGTTCTGAGACAAGTAAAATGTTTAATTTCTAAGCCTTACAAATCTCCTTACTGGCTTTGCAGCAAATTTGCAAAATCAATAACCAATCAAATTAAAAAATTGAAAAATCCCCCATCCTCAAACATAATAATAAGTAAAAATCAGTTCTAGATTATCCCTCAAGCTTTGATATGTTTGCCATTGAAAAGTTGCCAGAGCAGAGGAATACACAGGACTTGGTTCAACTGTAGCCCCTTGCAAAATTTTAGATTCAGTCCAGCAAACAACTGTCCAACTAACTAGCTTTAAAAAAAGAAAAACTACTGAGAAGCAAGTTGAGAATAAGTTTAGAATAACATTGTTTGACTCACACAATCTTACGCAGTTTGAATTCTTCAGTTTGGAAATTTTTGGGAATTCAAAAGAGCCAAGAGGTATTTTTTAATGACAATGAAACTTATTTTTCTTCACCCTTTATATTAAAACTAAGTATTATACTTACATGACACTTTCATCCTGAAGGACTGCTAAGGTCTTCACAGATTGTCTAACTTTTGAATCTCCATCAGACATACAAAAAGCTAGAACCTAGTTCCATCTGCATGTACAGCAGCAGACCTGATCATATACCTCTAGCAACCAGCTAAAACTCAAGGCATAATTTTAAAAAAATTTTTTTTGTAACGTAGCTGCACTTTTGTGAATGAAATCCGAACCTACTGACATCTGTGGAGCTTTGCCTGGATGAAAGACAACAGTTTCAGCATCTTTCTGTATTATCTGTATTTATATGTAGTGAAAACAAGTGATATCTGAATGGTGGAACAGCAGCAAAAAGGTCTAGTAACAGCTCATTCAGAGTAAGCGTAAAGAATACACTGAATTTAATTTAGAAACCTTTCCATCGTTAACAAAGATCGAATCCTTACCTGTGTTAGAAGGTCACAACAGTTACAAAGCCACAAAAAAGAAAAAAATCAAGCTTTTAACAGTAGCAGTATTTACTACTCCCTTTCTGTACCAAATGATCAGAGAGCTGAGTCCACTTATGAAAAGCAAGATCCTGCCTCTGGAAAGAACAGTTTGTAAAACTGGTGCCAGATGGACAGCCCTAGACACTGTTGTCTTTCTTGATCCCTAGACAGGTTCTCCCATTGACTTTAGGAAAGACGATGCTTGGGACATTTTAAAAAGTCCTTAGCATACCGCAGAATTAGGATCAATCAGACACTGTTGCACTCATTATTGACTCTTATCCTGATTCTAGAAAAAGTCTGTCAAGTATTGGGCACCTTGAGCAGACAATTCAACTGCCCAATTTGCCTGTAGTTTTCTCTCCCTTTCTGTAGTTGAGCCTGAGCTCAGAATTCAGCTGCAAGCATTTCAACATTGATGATTCACTGTTTGCAGGACCTCCAGGGAAGTCCTACAGTACCTCCAGACAAAGTTCTCACCTCTGGCTTTTCTTGGCTTGCAGGTTTATTACCCACTAGAGAGTTTAGACTCAGAATACATCCAAATGCAACTTAAATTCCAGGCTCATACGTGTGCTGATGAACCCAAGAGCTTCTAATTATCATTACATATTCATATCAGCTGAATCAGATGCTAAATTACAGGCTTGGTCCCAGACTGTGCCTCTGCACAAAGCCACAGCTGACGTTGATCCTCAACTGTAAGAATGGGAGGGGGTACAGGAAGATCCAGCTGTTGCTCATTTGACTCCAGAAAGAAACCATTTACTTTCTGGTGTGAAAAATGATGAGAACAAAATAATGTGAACAAAATAACATTCCCCACCCTGTGAGTTACAGTAAAATAGCAAAAGTCTTCAAACCTAAGGCTGTAACAAAAGGAAAATGGCATATAATAACAGGAAATATTGCTTAAAACTAAGCCTTTTTTTTCAGTTAATGCACATTTTTTACACTTTGTTTCCTCCTTGAAAGTTTGGCCAAAACAAAGCTTCCTAAAGTGAATTTCTCTCAGGAGTAATAGGGTCGATGCAGCATTACACATTCATGCTCTGGATTCCAATAAAAAAGTAAGTTGTTGCCATAGCAAGACGTATTGTTGCAAAGGCAACACACACAATGTAAGATTAAAGAAAAAAAATCTCCAGAACTATTTTCAATGCTCAACAATGACATAGGATATTTTCTCCTAATCACATAAAGACGAGAGTGTGCTACTGTTTTGATAGTCCCACTGTGATGAAGCAGACCGCCTCCTTCAAAACTTGTTTTTCAAAATGCAAATTTCTAAATTATTGGGTTTTTTTCAAAGTCGAAACAATTATTTTTACCATTACGTATATTGTGCTACAGCCTAAGGCAAGTCAAGGATTGGAGAAAGACGTATTGTGCAAGGTAATGCACATAAATTGTAAAAAAGGCAGGTCATACCTTCTAATCTGGATTAATTTCAGGAAAGAGAGGAATAAAGGGAAAAAAAGAGTGAGTTGGGGCAGTATGAATGGCAAGACAAGGCAGCAGTAATCTGAATACAGATGCTCATATCCTGTCTGTTCACTGCGGTGAAAGGAAAAGAGAATGCAAAAGGAAGTGCTAATGTAGGGACTAGGAGTGGAGGGAGATTATCTAAAAAGAGAAATGAAAGAAAAACGTGCAGAGTAAGGGCATGTGAGGGGTGGAGAGCAGCAAAGAAGTTCACTGACGAGGACAGCGATGGAAGATGGGAGCACGCACGCAGTGAAAGCTGTAGGTGAATGGCAAATGGACGTAAGTGAACAGTTACGCCCCATAAGCTATTAAAATAATGTTTACATTCTTAATTAACCATCATAAGACCTTTGACTTCACATTGTAAACATTATTTTAATAGTTTATAGAGGGAAGAAGGGTATTTATTGACTTAATTCTTTAAAATGCTTACACTGGAAATCAAATGTCATCAGGTAGAATTCCACCACACCAGGTGGTCAGCCTACCCGAGATTAAAAAAAGGCCAAATTTCAAGTCCTTGCTATTGACCTGTATCCTGTAAACATGGGCAAAAAAAAGTCTTTTTTTTTCCCTAATCCCAGTTGAAGAAATGGCCGAGCATTTAGAGTAAACTTTCAAAAATATTTGCCCAAGGCAGACAGCATGGAAAATTTTGGCCCAAGTGGTTTAAGTCTGGCAAAGTTATAAGCAATAGGAACCAGGATCTTATAATAGAAAGTGCTGGGCAGCCGTATGGCAGACATCACTGTTTGCGCTGCTTGTAAGACTTCATTTTCTTTAATAGGAGCTGCATGGCAGGGCTGTAATACCCTGGGGCTTCCTGTCTTTAATTTCCTTTGAATATAATCTTGGTCTTAAGCCTTCCTTCCTAAATAACCTCTGTCTTTAATTATTTTTTTTAGCAAATTACAACTTAACAAGCACACGTTCTCTCAAGATAGAGCCTCTAATTATCAAACTGACAATGCTTCTTAGAATCTGAATTTCGCGGTAATTCAGTGACTAATTCGATAGGTCAATAAATATACACCATCTTTGCCAAAAAAAAATTAAATAGGATATTATAATAAGCCATTATGTATACCTACACCTTGCATTACTCAGTCACCTGGATGATTCTGGCAGAGGAGTATCCATAAAGTGAGGTATATATGTGCAGTCCCAAGTGGTTGCACAATTAATGAATATTTGGAAGCCATTTTACATTATTTTGGGATAAACTCTGAAGGTGTTGCTCAGTCCTTATTTAGGCAACACTGTCACAAGTACATGTAAGAGACACCAGGATGCGGCCCACCACTCTTGGATACATTAGATAGAATCATTCTACTAGAAGTAGTTTTATGTTAATTATCTTTCTGGGAATAACTTTTAGATCCTTAGAAAGGATGGTCTCATTTTGTAGGATTGGCTTTGCAGGTTCTCTAGACTCACAGGACTGGTATGTTGCTTCATCCCCTGATGTGACATGAAATAGTCCGTGTTTAGGAAGCCAGGATCTTTTAAATCTAAGCCAAGTTTGCTGCACAGTCTTTAACTCCAGAATCTGCCAGGGCTGTACACTTCAAGCCAGAATATAGCATTTTGAATGCCTGTCAGTTGCTTTAGGCCTCTGTTGTAGCATCAGCTCTCAGAAATTTCAGAACAATTTCTTTATGCTGGTTAAAGCAACGTGCCCAGCTCTGACACTAAATCACCACCATTATTAATCCATGCATTCCAAACATTATTACATAAATCACACAGTCATACCCGAGAGGATGAGACCCAAACAGTGAACCAAAGAAAAGTGGGTGCTATCTAAACTATTGGGTATTTAGGAAAGAAACTCCCTCTGGCTCGTTCTGAGATCACCTACTCTCCATGATCTACTCCCCCCACCCCATTTTTCTCTTTGCTATTGCATACATGCAAATACAGATTAGATCTAGTTTAAGAGGAAAAGAGCCAGTTTAGCCTATGAAGAGGCTGTCAAAAAGGTTTTAATTTGTTGTTCTGGATGCAGACTGCCTGGGGTGGCTGCAGGCTGCCTCGCGAAACCCTCCTAAACACACTTCTTCTAGTGGCTTGCAGCCTTCAGTAGTTATCGACTTCGGACCAATGTGACCAGTAGAACTAGAATTGAAAACTTCTGCATTCCTCTACCAAGTTTCCTGAAGTTAACCATGCAACTCCTCTGCAATTGATTTTTAAAGTTATCCTTCACATGATATTAGGAGCTTCTGTATGTTGACTAACAAAACTACACAGCAATATCGTTAGAAAAGCAATTGCCGGTTGTTTTAATGTACTCATTAAGAGTGAAAATGAGTCTAAGAATCTTAAATTTTTGCTTTAATTAATGAGAAAAAATATACAGCAAAGTTTTTAATCCTCAGTTTGAATATGAATGAAAATTCCTGAAATACTTGAATCACCTTCTTCACCTGACTCAAGGAAAACTGATCCATCTTGAAAGCAAACTAGAAAATAAGGGCTAGGCACATCTTCCTGTGTGTTATGCTAGACTAAGTACAAAGATGACTAACATCACCCTAGATTCAACTTTCCACAGCAATTAGCTAAAGTATCTCAATTTATCTTTGCCTGACAGTTTATGATTTTAAGGAAATTTGAGATGTTTGGGCTGTTGGGTTTTTTTTCCTTTTAATGGACATTTTAGCACCATCTGCTGGCGTTAAAACTTGCTCTGGAAACTAAACACCAGCTACCTGCTTCATTTTAACTTCCTTAAGGCCTACTTCTGGCTCTTATTAGGAAAGGTTAATTGCTTGCTTTTCTACTACAGATCCCAGGATTGGATAAGTAATTTATCTGAATGAATCATGCATCCAGATGGAGTATACCTTCTGGAGGTCACATATCAGTAGCAATATGCTATTAAAGAAATACCTCATCTATAGCTACATGCAAGAGCAAATGTGATTGTTTTTTACAGGGTAAAAACAACACACATGCTATTCCTTACAGGGTGATTTATTCTGAGTTGATAGTGGCATTTAGACTAAAGAATTACGCTGTGATATTGGAGATTTGATGTCTAGCGCGCACTGCCAAAAACGAACCTGCTAAAATTACCCCTGACTATCCAGTTATATAATTACATGACTTATCCCATTCAATTAATCCAGTTGCTTTTTTATTTCCTTATATTGCTTCTGGCTCAGCATCAGTTCTTTCCTGTTTCAGAACCTCTTGGGGCACAGACAGTCTGAAAGCACTTTAGGAAATGGTCACACTAGGTCTCAGTTGCCATTCTACAGCACCTGTCCTGAGCACACGAAGCACCTCCCACCTTCAGTGCAAGTTTGACCTCTGCATTAGTTAAGCCAAGCTCACAAAATTCCTGTCTTCAAGACTTGCCAAATGCTTGGGTTTGACTGACAACATCCCAGAGCACTAAAAAACCTGCCACGGACCTCCTGGACTCCCCAGAGAGAACGGTTAGTATCAACCCATTTGAGTGCACCCCTTACTAGCAAGTAAATGTGCCAGGGGAATTTCAGGCTGTTCTGTTGTGCCTGTTCTTCATATCAATGACACCTACAACATGAAAAACCAAGAACAGACCCGGGGATCATTTTTTCAGTCTTCCCTTTCAACACTCAGCATTAACCTTTGTGGCCCACACCTCAGTCTCAGTTCCATCTCGATGATCTCCCACCCACCACCATCACAGCCCTGTCTGTGCACCTTTCATGCACCCCTTACGCTAAGGAACACACTCCCTCCCTCAGGTCTCTTGTGCAGTCATCAGTCTCTCTTCTCAGTTGATCATTTTTTTGTGTTAGAAACTCCTTCATGCAGAATACTCATGGTTTAAAGCTGAAATTCAGCTGTCTGAACCTTAGTAGGACAAGGAGAAACAATCTCTCCAAAAAGTACATTCCAGATTGCTGTCAAAACCTGATGTGAAAGCAGCAGACAGGATAAAATGTCAGTTTAACAGCATGGTGTGTCAAGACATTATGGGCTAGGAAATGAGTTCCTTGTACTGCAGCAAGGCTACATGCAACCCTTCTACTATATCTGTAAGCAGGTCCCAGGATAACAGTACCCTGCGGTGGTCAATTTAGGCAGCACTGTCCCAAGGAAGCTAAATAGCCATGAGACAATTCGTTATCTTTTGCTTTCCTTCCAGCCATACAGATAAGGTTTAGCAAAGCCCAAACCCTGCTTGCCTATAAATTCTCTATCCTAGAGAGTGGCGACTGAAGACTTTTCAGATAGATGTTCTTGGGTAAGTTTTCAAAGTTGTGCTCAAAAGGGTCAAGTCAAAAATTAAATCCCGTTATTTGTTAGAAAGATTTGTGTGTACACCTCCCACACCCACTGCTTTGAAATGGACCCCTTAATGTCTGGAGGGGATACAAAGCCCACGGCTCTTCTAAGGTTTCAGAAGGAGGAAGAAAGGCCATGACCTCTAATAAAGATTATTCTGCAGAAATAGGACTACTTGCTTTTGCATATTCTTTCACATAATAAGTTTGACGGAAGGTGCAATGCAGTAATCTAAAACAATTCCTTAAAAGCTGTAAAGAATCAAGGAGGACCTTGAACACATTCTATGCACTGATGGGAAAACTATGATCAAGAGTTTTAGGCCAGAGATGATTCCACTCGCAGTACCCAGCCTCTCTGGATTGCAAAATAAAGAGGCATCTTTGGTATAATTATCCCAATTATGTCTGCCAACACTGGTGAGTGTCAATTCAAACTGATCTCTGAACGGCTTCTCTCCACATGAATATCATTCATATCTAATTTCCATCAATATCAGTGAGATTCAGAAAGAGGTTTATCGAGAAGAGATGACTTGGGCTGGGAGGGGTGAGAAAACTCTTTGCTGTTTCAGCAAAACAGAAACCGTGGAAGCAAATTAATTTGGGCAAATTTCCCATTAAAACAAAGCCCAAACCTTCTGGAACTATCCAAATGTCCTTTCCAAAATATTTTGAACAAATGAGTTCCTTTGACTTGCAATCTACTTCTGCTTTTCAAATTTAAATGAACATATATTCCAATAAAAGGTCAAAGTTGAAATTAAAACTTTCCAAATTTAATAATGTTAATTGGAGATAGCATTAGTGACAGGAAGCCACCCTGTGCCTTGGGAACTCATTGTGCGCTGAGACTCTGAGCAGGGATGTCCTGAGCTCCCCTGCACTTTCTTTCAGTGGCTGCAGGTGCATGGGAAGTGAGAGTGCGATACACTGCTAGAGATGTCTTGTAAAGTCACACGGAAAGTTAAGCGAGACTGATAATAACGGCATTAAAAGATTACCAAGTGCATTCAGAAAACTGGAGTGGCTTTCCATAAGAGTAGGAAAGCATCTGAACTACATGCAGCAAATTCATCCAAAGGAAAATGTGTTCTCATTACATTTGCCTACAGATATTTAGATTGGAAAACAGATATTTCTGTTAGAAGATATACATAATTTAGCAAAATTTTTTTAAATATCTGAATGTAACTTCTATATATCCATTAAAAAGTAGGTAACTGAAATACATCTAGAATTTCCAATTTTTCATCTGGAGTTGTGATGAGCACTCATGGGTATGTTTGCTGCTTCTGGAAGAACACAAATAGTCTCCCGTTCAATTTTGATATGATAAACTATTCGTTTCCTCTTGGAACTAATCCAGCTTCCACTGGAGGCAACACAAAAAAGACCATTAACGCATTATGAGAGCCTTTAACATGTAACAAGTATTGCCCTGAAATGTTTCTCAATTCACTTCCTAACCAGCACTATTGTTCAGATAACTTCTGTTCCTGGCACAGCAAAACCAACAGTTCACTAAGCCTTTAGTTAGTTAGTTAGCTAGACAGACAGACAGGTATTTAAACTGAGATAACACCCAAATGTCCCATTCACAGCTGGAGGTGAATGCTGTGAAGCGGCTGTGGGTGCAGTGAAGCCATGCTTAAGGTGACAATGAGTTCAGCAGCAGCAAAATATTACTTTCATAAGGGTTTTCATTAACACAATCTGATCTGATAGCAGAAAAAGAGGGCCTCCCTCCCCCCCGGTCATCATTCAGGTGAAAAAAAAATTAAACCTCGAGCAGAAATCTCTTCAAACCATCATGAAAAGGTCTACGCACAGCCTTGCTATAGTGCAATGAAATTAAAAAAGATGTCATGTAGCCATGTCAGCCACATCTGTGACCCAGATGGTGCATGTAACAAGAGCGTATGTCTGTACCTAAAGAGAACATTATATGCTGTATAAGGCCAGGGCAAATGTAAAAGTGAGGTAGAACACCTTCACACTACAAACACAGTTTGTTATTTGTGTCACATCAAAGAAAGAGTCTCTAGGAATTATTGCCCTCTGAAGTAATTTAATTATGATTAAGTGAACTAAGAACTAATGTAAATGGTATTTTATACCCCAGTGAATTAAAGTATGAGATCTAGTCAAGGTGAATAAGATTTACAGCCAAAACTCATGCAACCTTACAGTAATTTCATGACACTTTTACTACCAGCCTAGACATTTCAGTTCTTGAAATAATTAAAAGTACACAGCAAATTTTATTCTTTGGATGCTTACAATAAACCACAGAAAGGAGAATAGGTTGCTTCTTAAGTGATTTATGCACTTCTACTTTTATTGTAAAAGGGTTAAAGATAATGCAGGGTAAATACAACCTTCAGAGTTTACTACAAAAAAGAAAGAGAAAAAGAAAAGGGTAGTAGGATGTCCACAAATCTCTTCCATTTGGACTAAATCTGACCCAGATTAAAGTCTCAAGACTCATCTTTGACTAATCCCAAATCCCTGTCTGGTAAGGAACAAGTTTGCTATGTTGAGACCCCATGCATAATACCAGCAAGTCAAGTCAGCCAACTCACTTTAAAGATACTAAGGTTATTCTCACAGATTTTTAAGACTAAAGAAAACTATTCCCAGGTATTTGCCTTCAAATAGAATTAAGAGTGTCCAAGAAGAAATGTATGAAATATCAATGAATAGTTATATTTCACAGCTTTTCCAGCTGGAAGTAAACTCATTTTCCAGTGACAACTGTTAATCCACTCTCTTCTAGACTCTCTGTTTGAAAGGCTCCAGGTAAAGAACAGAAACTTGGCTGACAGAAGAAAGTACCAGATGGCTGATGGGATGGGAAAAAAATCCAGGCGAAGAAAACAGTGAAATGTGAGTTATAGAAATAAGGATTGAATCACAATCAAAATGTAAGTAGAGAACCAGAGCCTTCAGATTTTAACAGGAGCCATGTTAGCAACATAGCATCTACCCAAGTGGCGAACTTGATGGCCTCAAGAGGCCCTTAAAATGCAATGCAGCATTAAAAATGCAATGCAGCATTAACAAATTGCATAAATTATACGTGTCAAGAGTGCTCTCTGAACAGTCTCTTTTGGCTGACGTGGCCATACACGTTTGCACAAACCTGTCTCCTTTTTCCTAAGATGTGTGAACCTGAACAGTCAGGCCATACCAGTATGTGTCTCTTACACACAAACTCTGCACTTTTTCAGTCTTTTAAAAAAATCTTTAAAATTCCAAATAACCTATTTGGGAACCAAAGGGATCAAAATTCATGTGCTAAAAAAGCACTCATATAAATGCTCACGCTGTGGTAGTAGACATTGTCTTTAGTGGAGAATAGTGTGGAAGAAAAGGATCTCTGGGACCAAAATTTAGATAAAACATGTAACGGACTTGGAAGCACAAATGAGAGAGTCTGGGTTACAAAATACACATGTTCTTGACCTATTGGTCAACTCCTTTGAGCTCTAGACACTGAAGTAACATTTTTTTTTAATCTGTCTCATTTCAACTTGCCTTCAGAAATACTGTCCTAAAGGAAGCTACTAGCATTGCATTAACATTCATGAGTATCCAGATTTGTATCGAATTTTGCATATTTGCAGTGTCCCCTCCAGCTGGAGACAAGCAGGATGACTGTGTGATGCAATCCACCTGAAGAACACAGCCACCACTGTCAGCTGTGCTGAGTGACAATAGCTCAGGCATCCATTTTATATCCATCCTGGGAAAAAATATGTTTCAGGGGAATTTTTTTCAAATAGTTAGGCTTAATGGCAATGCTGCTTATGAAATAACAAGTGCTGCATGTCATACAGCAAGCTCAGTAACAAAATGGTTGTTAGCTAGCTCAGACATCCAGATTCATCACAGCCACTCTGAGGTACGCCCTTCTGCCACCTCTTCCTAGACACAGCACTGTAAGACAGCCTTCCAGGATATCCCCATTTTCCCTTGCCCTTCTTCATTTGCCTTTCCCTTCCGTTAGATGATCCTCAGCCAGACTGGTATGAGAGACTTCATTAGAAAATTCCAATTGAACTACACTAGCTGATTCTTACTGCCAATGAAATCACTTTTGCTAAGAAGTCTGTGTAAAAGACTAGCACCTGGAGACACTAGATCGCTCAAGGGATTGGTAACAGGCTATGGAATATTTAACCTCTAGGGTACTGGCTTAAATCCACAGCCAGGACCAAACTTGAAGCATCAGTCTCTTAGGCAGGCTGCCACATGACACCTTTAAAAATTATACCCCTTCACTCAGGAGAGCCCTTAGCGATCTTCTGTTGAGAAACTTTCTCCTCTGTCCAGTCTGAACCTTACAGCTGAGACCACTACAAGTTGGAAGGCTATAATTTAGAAATGTGCAAAACGTTACGGCAACACAAAATAAAAGTTTTAGTGCAACTGTACGAGCAACCCTATGAATTAGATTTAGTGGCCTTTCAGAGGACTGATGTGTAGACTCATGATTTTGCTGTCAATACATGCTACAACATGAGACAACTTATGGAACTTCTCTATGCCCAGAGCATAGAGACTACACGCAATTATGCCAACAATCTTCTATTTCCTCCATACTGAATTTTTATTGATCAAAAATCCAACTAAAAATTCATCATTAACAAACATAAAAAGAAGAAAATAATTTTTAACAGAAATTAAAAGATAGTAAGGGCATAAAACATCAAAACCAAAAAAAGACTTAAAGTCAAACACCTCAATGGAAGTTTAGTCTGTTTTAAACAAAAGACATTCCCCTGCACCTTTTCCCATGCACACAGCAGCAGCTGTCTGTTCCTTCTCTGTGATGGTGTTGGAAAGAAAATTCCTATGCCACTCCCTTCCCTCCTTCTGTGTTATCGTTGTCCACAGCAGATTTCTTCACACCCTTCATTAAGCCTGATCATCTTACTCTCTGAGCAAAGACAAAATTATTTCTATTTGATGTTTTGTATCCCTGTTCATCTCAATGAAAATACAGTAACTCCCTCTATTAGTGACTCCCAACTTAGCAGGTCTGTGACTGTACAGTATCAGTGAAAGCACAGCTGGAGAAATAAAACCCATGTAAATAGCTGAAAAGATAGGTAAAAGTCTGGGCAGTGATCCAAAAACACTAAACTACAGACTCCCAACATCTGGTTCAGGGTGGATTCCAAGAAAGACAGAAAGACAGAAAAAGAAAGGCAGAAAGAAAGGATTGATTTCTCTGTATATTTTTTACATAAGGTTTTCATTTATTTTTTTAATTCATCAAAAAATTTACTCAATTATTGTGGTTTTATTTCTTCACCCTACTGCATCCTGCTGCTTTACTGTTTTAGCCATGTTAATTAGAAGGAAGAAGCGCCTTGGACAGGGGTTATAAGCAGCCCTCAGTTTCATACTTGTATATTTTAGTGTGATAAAAGCAAATTACAGATAAAAACCTCTAAACACTACTATCCAGCCTCTCTCTCTTTTTATCTAAGACTTGGCTTATGACACATGCATAAGAATCCTATACTGATTTAATGATCTTTCAGAAAAAAAGGTCACAGCAGAGCTAACCCTGTCAGTTACTCAGCTTATCTAAGACTACAGACTCTACCAACTCCAGAGCGAAGCCCACACTGCTAAATACCTCCATGAGGCACCCAGGACTCCACCACTTTGACCACTGCTGTGTGAAGAGTAATTTTCTGCTTTGAACAGTTCTATTAGCTGAGAGCTTCTGCTGAGGAGTTCAGACAGAACATAATTTTCCAAAGATCATACATGATTTAAAATAAGAAAAGCCCCCTGGTTTTCAGGGATATTTCTACCCTTAATGTACCTGAGCTCTTTCCAAACTTCTGCCTCACCACGTTAAATGAGCATATCATCTATTCCACCTAGGACTGCCTGTTCAGGCCACACAGAACGCCCCAGGCTACCAACAAACAGCGTCTACAACCAGTACATTCAGATCATCCTTCCCCCACCTTGCTCAACAGAGAGCTAAAGATGATGTTCTGACAGACAGCTTGCCTCTCTGGAAAAGTTTTGCTGCCCAAGCAGGGAGCACTCTGCCTTGTCTGGGTGTCCTTAATCAACAGTGGTTTTCGCTTTGTGTTAAATGCCTGGTAGCAGACATGCCGCTGAGCCCCCACCCTGCTTGCACACCAGCTTTGTCCCTGCTGTTTACCAGGACACCTCCTCCAGGTCACCAAGCCATGCAGCGGCTGCATGCCTGCCTTGCAGGTAGGTCTTTCTGTCCCTCCAACTCCTGCCAGAAGCATCCAAATGTCAATAACTCTTGATGCGTGCCCTCACAATAATCATTAAAAGCAAAAATGAGATAATAAGAAGCTCTGAAAAGTCTCCAAACAATTTCAAATTTGCTTACTTTGTGCTTCAACGCTGCCTCACTCGGAGGTGAGCCATGAGTGCTTGTGTACTGTCCAAGTGTTATTATACGCATACAAACACAGAAAGAGAAAAAAATTCACATGGGCTAATTGTGTGATTCGCCTGGCCAAGGACTAATTCTCCCCTACATCTTGGCAAGGGATGCGTTTTCTTACTTTCTCCTCTCTCAGAGGAGAAGGACAGAAAACAGACAGAAGGTTCAGGACAGTATTCAGGACTTGGCAGCAAGCAAGTGCGCGGCCAGGCTGGACACAACCATCTTACCTCTTTGCCAGGGCTGTGCCCTAGCCAGGGGCACCAAAGGATTTATTTCCATCAGAACACGTTCTGTGCAACAAGGTAGCAGCTTCCAGGCAATGTGCACTGACAGTAAAATGGCAATAGGCCACCACGCATGTCTCTTAATCGCGATGAGCTTTCCACTCATGAAAGGAGACAATGACAGTACTGAAATGGGAATCCCATTAGGGCTCTGACAGGTAATGTAAGGAGGTGAATTCTGTCCCCCAGAAGCAAAGTCCCTGAGAAATAAGGAAGCTACCGTTCTTGAAGATCTGTGCAACTTATTCTTTAACATTGGAGCCTAAGGGCAATAATTACATATGCATATTATTCAAACCTGAATTCTTTTCTTGAAACTCTCTTTAAATTATGCCAGTTTACAAGACTATCTTTTCTACCTGGTCACAGCTTGCTGCCACAGCAGGATCAGCTGTCTCCCCCAGCCTGTCCTCCTCCTGCCCACGCCATCTCACTTCTCCCTAGCTTTGAACTGACCCTTTAGCAGGCACATTCAGCTCTCTAGACCACCAAAAAACAACTGACTTGCACTCTGGAAATACTTGACTGATGTTCCACTGCCCCAGGCAGAAGAAAGAGAATAAAGCAGCTTGCTGCATAGTTGACAAAGCATGAGTGCTTTGAAAAATGACTGATAGGCCCTCCACCCCATACCTTTCTGCTACCCACATCAGTCTAAATGCGTCTGTTCACACCCGGGCACCCAGATCACACACTGAACTGAACTAAAGGAACAGTCACAAATAAGAAAGGTAATTTCAAATCAAACAGAATTTCTTTCTGTGTTACACTAACAATGCTTTTATAATGAAAGCTACAGAGAAGTTGCATGAAATGCCCTGATCCAGTCCAGTACCTTTTACCTCATCTCCTGCAGTTATTTGATTCTTCTGCAATCAAGTAATCTGGCAGAAAGGTAACCCAAAAGTTAGGTGAAAACTTTCTGTCCTGCCTTGTATTTTCTTCCATAAGTTTGGAACTGTTGGGTCAGTTTGGAGATAGCAGCTACTAGCTTGGGGGTTAAAAAGGGGGGGCACAAGGAGAGCGAATTATCTAAATACAGCCTCCGTGACTCGCTTTGTCAGGCAGAATTAATTAGAGCATTTCACAAATATTTATATTAGACTAGGTAAAATTCTAGCATTATACAGAACGTATTTTTGCAACCCGTGAGCCACTTGAAAAGATGAATCATGACAGTCAAAAGCATATCTGTATCCTTCCTTTACAAGGTTCTTGCTTTACAGGCAGATTTATACACATAAACAGACCAAAAAGCTAGCCGAGACAGCACGGCTTCATCCTGCACAATGAAGGCAACACACCAAGTCAGTGAAGCTTAAAGGAAGTCACTTTTTTCTAAATCTCAGCCCTCTGGCTTTTCACCACCTGGACACCAGTTCTAAAACGATGACCTCATCATTTATCATTTTACCTTTCAGTGCTTTACTTAATACATGACCTGCTCAGTAAAATATTTGCAGACTTGGTACTCTGGTACTTTATCCCATTACAAAGGCACGCATAACATTTCACATCTCTTTCATGCAGGTGGTCCTCTGTTCTAACTCAAGGCCAAACAGAATATAAAGTTAGGCCAGTTCAGCAGTCTAGGTGAAGGCAGCTGAACTGAGGGGAGGGAGTACAGTAACTGCACATGCCAAGTGTGGCTATACATTTCAAAGATAGTGCTAATTTATTTATTTGGCTTACAGTGACCAAATCCATCTGTCCAGTACAGATGATCAACCACAAGACGTCTAAGAATCACTACAGATCAACTTTTTTTTAATAAAATTGTTCACATATGTACCAAGGAGCCACGGAAAGGTGTATTAAAAATAGTCCCATTCTTTCAGGCAATTCCACTCCATAAAATTTTATGAGTACACATGTCTGAGAATGAGAAGAAGAGAGGAAAAGAAGGAAAAAGAAAAGTATGTATCAGATACTTTTATGGTCCCAGTTTATTTTTAGAATGTTTAACAGTGCAAAACGTAATGCTTTTTCAGTTCATTTCTCCATTTTTTTCACCATTCCAATAAAATATTTCCTGTGCTAGATGATCTCTCTCTCTCTCAATAGTTTTATACTGGATGAGCTAGTTGCAAATACCTTCAGACACAGGGATTTAAATTTACAACCAGCAAATAGAATGTATCAATGGAAGTATCTAGACAGAGGAGTTACAGTACACACAGGCAGGCGGCATTTCTTTTCAGCTTACTTACAGAACACATTTGCACAACTGGTTTTCATTTCTATTTCTATTTCTCAGTAAGGAGATAGATGTGAAATTTGGTGCTTACGGCACTCAGCGCTGATAGGTACTGGGAATGTTGCCACCTCCAAAGATGACACTGTAAACTGTGGGGACTCACTCACACACAGGTCTCTCCCGAAGGAAGTCTGCCCTTTCAAAAAAGAAACACAGCAAAGAGTCTGGGAGAAGATTTCCTCTGCAGTCTAGCTGTCTGTACCACATCCCTTCAACCCCACTACAGAGCTTGCCTGAGCAAAGACTGTCACAAGAGCAAAAGGGCAGATCAAAGACACACAGGTGACAGAATCTATGAGTGAAAAGTACTTTACAGGGCCCTTTATTATGAAAGCTTGCTAAGGAAATTGTTGAGTCTTACAGTGACTTACTATTCTTTTTCTTTTTTTCCAAGACTCAGCTATTGTGCTCTCAAATTAAGATTTGGCTCTGGCTTTTAGAAAGACATGAATAATAATAAAACCATATTGCCGCACATATGACTTATGATTAAGCAGCTCTCTGGGTTATATACAGAGGAAACGTCTGAAAAAGGCACTGGCTGACACTTATCAAAGAGTTTGGAAATGGAAATTACAGCAAAAGAAAGTAAATTAGCCAAGAATTTTAAAAGAAACAGGATATAATGATCAAATAGATGACATCAAATTAAAACCCCAGATCAGGAACCAATGCAAAAAACCTCAGGAAGACATGCTTTCAAGCTGGTGACATCATATTTATGTATGTCCTATGTCATTCAGGCATATTTCATTAAAGATACAAATCATATGATTTTGAACTCCTGTGTTTTTGTCTGGGTTGTGTATTATCAGCTTTCCAGGGCTTTGCAGATTAGTGAAGTAAGTCTCCATTCATAATTCTGCTGCTCGAATTCTACTTAAAGTCAATGTTGGAAGGTAGTGCTTTCCAGTAGCATGCTTATTGTGAACAAAGAGCACAGCATTTTTCAAGACATGAGTTAATGAGTCATACTGTTTGTGTTTCCCAAATAAATTAATAACAACAACTAACAATTCATTCCTAAAGTTCCTGCATGCCCACAATTCCAACCGACTGCAGCGGGAGCCAGAAATGTTCTGGAGCTTTGAAAATGAAAACCATCCTCTGTGTTCCAGCAGGAATTTCTGCAAACGAATCTGATGATGGTTAAAGGTGACACTTAAAATCTTTGGAAACCAAATTTTAAAATTAAAAATCCTAAACCAGTAAAACACAAGCAGCTTATTTTAGAACACAAGTCTTCTGAGAATTTACCTGTGCAACCTGCCATTGAGTAGCAGATTCTGTATTCATTGTTATTGGCATTGACAACATTATTATTACAATAATTTATTACTAATTATTCCCAATAGATTATTGACAGCATTGGTAGAGCAATCCAAATAGAAAAATGTTCACCTTTACAAAATCACCAGCACCCGACAAGAAAAGCTGACACCTGAACTCATGTCCTGGATGGATCTATTCTAATGACACTATTTTGAACGTAGGTAGGTACCTTTTGTACCAAAATTACATCTTTGTGCAAGGATCTCTGAGGTTTGGTGTTTGGGGGTTGGTTTGTTTGGGGTTTGGGTTTTTTTTACAAGTTGGGTGTTAGCATTCCTTGCATGTGGAAAGAGAAGAGGTGGCTCAGGATGGTGCCCAGGTTTGCCCAGCACAAGGCATTTCAGTGAAAACAGCAGCAGCAGCCTCGCGTGCTGGGCTCCAACCTCCCATCATCCATGTTGCTGAATGGGACTGCTATGCAGTTCTTCCGGGTGGACAGTTTTTAGAATTTCAGTTCAGGAAAGTACTGTAACACACAAAGTCACTTTGGCTTCTGCAGCTGCTAGACAGCCTTGGCTCTGCCCTAAAAATAAATACCCCAAGACACAGACTCTTAGTGTTTAGCTATTTAGAAACAAGAGAAATTGAATCAGAAATGAAGATTGACTTGTGTATAGTAACCCTGGACGGTGGGTGAGGATGGCAGTGCTGTTTAAGTGAGGGCAGCCAGCAGTTCACCTATGTGGGGAGAGGAAGGTAGTGCAGCAAGGGTTATATAAGCAAAGTCACTTGTGGAATGCGCAGAATGTACACAGAGGGTATGCCCGGAGCGAGGGCAGTGCTGGGTGCTGGGGGTGCAGGGGAGAGCCTCCGAAACCATGTGTAACAGGTTGCTTGATAAAATGCATTTCCAAAATGCAGCCAATGTTCTCTGCCCTTGGACTCAAAGCCACAGAAGTCACCAGATACTAGCGTGGACAGTACAGTACATTATTTAATGTAACTAAGATAATCATAAATAAAACAGTCAACGTTTCTCCAGTTCCCTCACCCCCCTTCCTGAAACAGGCAAGATTTCTGCAATTGTTGGCAACAAAGTGCAGGCGAGATATACAATCAAAGGTAAAGAAAAAACTTCATACCATTTCCGGAGCAGTCTGGGTTTTTTTGCTCTTGCTGCTTTGGATTTTTTTCCATGACTAATTAACACATCATCCCCTAAAACCTACCCAAAACCCCAAGCAAATAAAGGGAAAAAAGAGAATATTTCTATTCTCAGTGAATCTGCTTTAACCACTGTAATGCTCCTTTTGTTTTCCTCTTTAGGTATCACTTGAAACAATCAAATCCAACTGGCAAATGTATTAAAAGTAAGTCCACTTTAAGTTTACAGATGTCTGTAAAGCACGCGCTCATGAAATCATAGAATAGAACCTCACCCAGCTGAGAGGTAGATCTATTTAACTAATGCACAAACCCAAGGACCTGTGGAAATCTAATTGTGTGTTGAATGCATTTGCTAAATACTTGACCAGTGGCTTTGAGGACCTACTACAGGTATACAAAAGTGTGTATGAGTATCCTCTGACTTCAGTATGAAATCACTTGGGGGCAGAATTCCACTCCTTCCTGCACAGCTACAGGACTTCATCCTGTAAGTGTTCTGTGATTGCCAACAAGAAAACCGAGTTAAACTATCTACAGCAGTACTTGAACTAGCTCCACTGATCAGAACTAATTATAAGAAAAGTTCACACATTGAAAGTCAAAGATGAATCCACAGAGGAAACATAACACATGGAACACATGTTCCAGACATGCTGCTCAAAACAAATCTGAAAAAAATAAGGTCAAGGGACCTGGAATACTTCTCACAGAGATTCTGCAAGCTAAGTAGGGAAATTGTGTTAAATAAATTACATGGTTTCGAATTACTATGTAACTACAAACTACAGAAGAATAGGGCTCTTCAGGAGTACCCTGCCAATAGCAGGACAAACGTATCTGGAGAAATATGCAAAAAAAAGAGCAGAGACTGTCAGATACTCTTTAACTGTTGGCCATGACTTACCTTCTGTTCTGTAAACAGCAACCAATCTCTTCCTCAGGAGCAGGATTTTGGATGGAGTCACGAAGCAGTTCTGTGCTGAGAAATTGTGAAGGCAATGGTTAGCAGGCACTGAGAACAATACATACAGATCACCTCATTGTACATAGGCCCCCAGCAGCAAAAGGACACAGACAAACAGACCCACAAGCATTTCTGAAGCCCTATCACACCAGCTCTGGGCAGGCCTCAGTACAGGACTGGGGCACTAAGGTAAATTTAATTTAGAACCAGATGTAGTTCACAGCATTTAGTTAATTTTGCAGGTCCAAATCTTTATACAGGACCACTATTTCCAGAGATAGTACTGTTTTTTTTCAAAAAGGATAGTTCACTGTGCATTCAACTTCTGTTAGAAAAGGGATCCCCACTTCTTCTGGAAATTTCATATTCTTAAGTGCCATTTTTCAGAGAAATGGTCTCATTTTTGAGTTCACAGAAAGCAGAAAAAGCAATAAAACCTTTAGATGTGAGGCAATTTTTCATCTTGCTAGAAATCCTGTAGCACAATTCTAATTCACCACCACCCTAGAAAAGGCTGCCTGTAATACACTGAAAGCTAGCTTGGGCTTTAAGCCAGCAAAGCACTTCTGCATGATTTCAGCTTTAAGCTCAGGCACTGTACCACTGACTGCAATGACTTAAAAATCATTACAATTAAAAAGCTTAAATGGCTTGCTAGTTTAGAGCCTTGGTGTGAACTTCCTGTAACATCATAGCACACAGCTACACCATTTTGAGCTTATAACGCTCTACCACATGAGCCAACCTGAGTAAGGCTCTACAGATGAGCTCCAGGTGAAATCTGATGGCAATGAACAACACTTGCAAAAGGCCTTCAGCAGAGGCCTTTGTATTCAAGAGTCTCTTATCCCAGTGCAGGTGAGAGTATACTTTATACATCCCAGGAGGAAAATAACTTAGTCAGAGAGTTTTCAAAGAAAGATAAAGAGTACAGACAGGAAAGCTATTGTGCATAAATCCAGGTGGAATCATAAGTCTTTCTCAAAATGCTGAAAGAATAAATCCCCCTCCCATAAACTACATAAGAAGATGTGGTTCCCATCCACAACTGAGTGGCAAAGCAACTTCCCACATAGTCACATCTGCCTCCTTTTTCCTCTGCTCCATCACTTAAATTCTGTCATGAGAGCAAACGCAAGAGGGGGCAGAGGCCGTATATGCACATTGTCAGGGGAAAGAAAAAAGGAGGGAAGAGGATTTGCACCTCAGATGTTTGCATATGAATTTGGCTTCAGCCCTCACCAGTTGCATTTACATGCCTTTGAACACTTTCTGTTTCTTTCTGCATTCTTTGCTGCTCCATTTTATTTATTTTCACCTTCTGCTTCTCAGATCTTCTGCCAGACTGCTTATTTAATTCTACTTGTTGTGCTAAAAACACCATTGTTGTCATCCAAATTAATCCCTCAACATAATAAAAGCCTCAAAATAACTCAGACGACCAGTTTTCCATTCTTTGGTCTCACTTGAAGCACAGTATAAAAGCCAGAACTTGGGAGCTCTGATAGTTTACACAGGACCAGTCCTAGGCGTTTTAGTAGGCAGGGAAGTTTTCTCCTTCCCTATCTATCTTCTCCTTCCATCCGTTAAGACTGCTCAGAGTCCCTCCCCTCCATCTCCAGCCCTGCTAGCCCCCCTTCCAATGTAATCCATTGTAGGACTTAATGTTTTCCAGACAAAGTAAGTGCTTTTCAGATGTGAAGGTGGCCTTCTGTCACAGGTTAGTTGAGAAGCAAATGAACTAAGATCACCTTTATTTTAGGGATGAGGGAAGAGAACCATCTCCTAAGAGGCCATGGTGAAGTAGGAAGGCACTCTGGCTACAGACTTCCTGCCAAGTCTCCTATGTTCCTCTCCATTAAAACTGCACAGGGGAAAAAACAGGAGAGAAAAAAAAAAATAAAAGAGAGAGAGAGAGAAAGAGAAGATAAGACAAGACAGAAACAAAACAGGACCAATATTTTCCCCAAACATGTATTGCCATTATCTGCCCTCATCCTCAACTTGTTTCCCATGAAGGCTTCCCAGAGACGAGAAGGGCTTTGAAAAGACTAAACATTCTTTTGCTGCAGATCAAATATCTATCCTTTCAACAGTGATCAGGATGGAAGGGAGCTAAAGTGAATGAACACAGCAGTCCACACTGACCCAGTCAAATATTCATTTTGTGCATCACGGGAACAAAAGGGCAACATTGTTTTGTTTGAGGAGCTGGACAATCCTTCTCAGTCTAAAGCTTCTAGAAGGTACAACTGTGCATGGGGGTACTCTGCAGCATAATGAAGAATAAGAGCACAGGCAGATGAAGACATCCAGCTGATGACACCACATGATCACAGGACAGGACCTGGTCAGCCTGTCAAATTTATAATTTTTAAACACTATTTTCTGTGTATTGTTTTCAGGGAGGAGAAGAAAGAAAGTGACAGATGCTGAAAGAAGGAATCACTAGAGGAAGGAATGGCAGTATCTAAAGCACTCGGAAAACAGTACAGTCTCCACTCAGTTTTCTTACAAACTTCAACCTCAAAACCTCTCAACAATAACAAATATGCTGAAACTGCAAATAAAGAATTAATCTTTTCTTGCTGGCTTTGCCCAGTCTGTCAGTAGTGTATTTTTTCAAGGGTAGCTCACTGATTACCCTTCAGTGTTTTTCATTTCCTTGATTTGAACTACATGGCAAATAAATATCATAAGGCGAGTTTAACAGCACATCAGTGAGAAAATTACTCATTTGAAATATAAGCAAAACACTCAAAATGGGACTATAATATTATTTAAGCTGTTTTAGCTTTTAAAGGACTACTTTAAACCTTTTCTTCAAGTCTCAAGCACTCCCTTCCATTTTACTTTTTTTTTCGCATAGAATTTACAATTATTCCTACCATTTATGTCATCCAGTAGCGCTTCTAAATTAGAAAACCAGACTGGAACTTCAACAGCTTGTCTGAGTATTAACCAGTCTCAGCTCCTCCACTCTGACAAAGCCCGCCTGAGAGATAAAAGAAGAAATACAGATCTACTTGCTAAGAGCTATTCATGCCAGTTCTTCCCTCCCCCTGCTACTACTCACTAATCACAAATTAGAAAGCATTTTCATATTGTCAACACAGAGAGCTTATGCAAAGCCAGATGAGAAAAATAAACCAGAAAAGCAACAAAATCTTTGACTTGATTATGCTTATGCACTTTTTAGCTCTAACACTAAACACAACAGGTTCAAGGTTAAATAAAAATAGGCAGTTTCCAGTGGTCTTGTGGATGTATTTTCCAACTCACAGATATTCCCACTCATATCAGACTCTGTAAAAAACAAAACAAAAAGCAAAGTCTAGCCTGCATTTTAGTCCTAAGATATCTGCCAGTAGTCCTTCAATCCTGAAAGATAAAACCACAAGAAGATTACTACATTTACGAAGAGCAAAAAGCTCTCCTAAAATAAAGCCTTAAAACTGTGAGGTTTTTTCCTTAGTATTTTATCATGCACTGAAATAGCCATTTGCATCAGAAGGTCTGAGGCACAGGCAAAAGTTGTTTTGACATTGACACTTCCAGCCTCAGCAGAAAAATTATCCTGTCATTTGAAAAAGTATTTATGACCTTGGAGCTGCTCTTTCCCATGCCAATGTTTCTCTCCTCTCAGAACTGCTTAGTGGGGATGCTCTGCCTTATTTTAACTTCTCTGCCATCAATAAGGGGTGACCGATAGGGAAGAAGAAAGTAATGTACATAGCTGCCCCTCCACACCTCTGAAATCCTTTGAACTAGAAGCCCCTCAAAGCTTTCACTGAAAAGCAGGTTCCTGCACTTGGACTGGGGCTGATATCCCTGAACCATAATATTTACATTCTTTCTCTTTTATATTGCTTTTCCTTAGCACTTCCATGAGACACTTAAAAATAGAAGGTGAGATGCTATAACTGGACAGAAGGCTATTTAGTGGCATAGCGCTCCCCATGGCTTGTCCATGCCTGTTCCTTTTTGATGAGTAGGGGAAATACCTACTAGGTCAATTGCTGCATCTCTTCCTACTCCTGCCTGTGCAAGATTACTACTTTGCACCTCTCCACACTGGCTCACACCCAAGAAGCTACAGTATCACTTGGTTGGGTTATGTAATGAAAGCTGTTGAGAGCTTTATGTAGCTTGCTGACTTGGGAAACTAAATTGGCTCTTCTCATGGACGATTTATTTGAGGTGCTTCCTCAGTTTATCTGACTTTCATGTCACTTTATCTGCTGTCCACAACTGTTCTGCAAGATTATCTGGCACTGTGGCACTTCAAGATTTCAGGAATTATCTCTTTCCTAATTCATGTATGAATTACGGGGAATCTCCAAACTCTAACTGATGTGGAAAGAGCAAGACCTGTCAGCCTTCTTGCTGCCTTTTCACCTTTCTTCACAAGTTGCTAGACAAAAATAATCTCTACAGTGTCTGAATGAGGTCATATCTTAACACTGCTCTGAAGAATTACTCTTATTTGGTGCACAATTTATACACGCATGGGTGCTCACTGTGTCAGTGCTAGGTCACTCACCTCTGTTTCAGTTAGGGCAAGGTAAGTCACACTCTGCACAGTTAAAACACAAAACCATGCTATAACTAGAAAAAGAATGAAAAATAATACTGTCTCCAGCAAAAGGATAATACACAGAAGAAATGGTTCTTGAAATTACCAGTATCAGTCATCATTTCTTCATAAACCTGCATTCACATAGCTTAGAATGCATGTGCCCATGGGACCACTGCAATTTCTGCAGAACCGTATGAAGCAGAACAGCGAGGGTTGCATAGTTTAAAACGCTGAAGACCCAATGCTGTTTAATCATCCCTTCGTATTAACAAAACCAGCAGGTGTTGCATTGGCGCTACACGTGGCTCACAACTTGAAAAGAACACTTAGTCACTTTGCAATGATATCCTGCATCTGCAAAAAATTGCTAACGAATTCACGCTATTAGCCAGGTATCCTTGGTTTCATTTCCACTTTTACTTCTTACGGTCTTTCAATTTCTTCCTCCTTCAGTTTTCTTCTTCCTCACTTTATTTTGGACTGTTTTTGCTGCTCCTTATGCTTGATTAGTCTTTCATTTAGTCTGCCAAATGCCCTCTCAATTTAGATTCCTTCTCAAAACCATTAATTTTTCCATCTCCGTCCTTTCCTTTAAACATGACCAATGGCTTGTCTCTTTGAGCCTGCAAATCTTTTCACTAGGGCTTACACTTTCAGTGCTTATTTGTACAATATCTGATTAATTTGTAATCCTTTGAAAATTCTTACTAATATTTTAGTAGGGTTTTTTTCCCCCCTCACACTTAGGAAGCGATACAATGTTTGTCTTTTCTGAAGCCAGAGAGATAAAATGGTCATCCATAACTAGATGTACAAAGCACAGTGGAAAAATTAGGTGGTTTCAGCCAGAAAATCTAACAATCAAGAACCTTTTGGCAGGTGTGAATTTTAACTTAAAGCTGCAAAATACATCACTTGAGACAGTTTCAAGACTTGACCAAATCTTTACTGGAAATTACAGTAGCAAAACAAAGCAGAGCCTCCTGAGACGCCCTCATATCTCAGCAAACACTGTTAATCACCTGGCAGCTTACAAGCATTTATTTCACATAAGAGGGAATGTTCCAGACAATTCTGGAATTTGATGGAAAAGATTGTTGAATTCAATAATATTAAAAAATCTGGCAGCACTAGTCAATGTCAAAATTGCTGGGCCCAAAATATGATTTCTCTTAAATATCATTTCCTTCTCATGGAGTTTAAATGCTGTAAGGCTCCACCCTATACTTGTTCTTTGCAAGACCAACTGGCGAGAAATTTTACAGACAAAATCCAAACAATTCACTATAGGGCCCCACCATAAACAAAGTCATATACGAATGCTATTTTTATTACAAAAGCTGTAAAGGTTTCCTGGAAGCTCATCTGTGAAGTTGCTGCATACTACATACCTAACCAAGGTTTCCATGATACTGCCTCCAACTCCGCAGACTTTCCAGGAGACAGGAAGATTTTGAATATCCTTCTCTTCCAGAAGAAGTGCTCAGGTTATCGTTAGCCAGAGTCTTATAAATTTATGATTCTGATTAAGCATTCATTTTTTTCTTCTGGAGATGGCAGTAGCATCCATGCACAGATCACTTAGTTACTTTTCTGAGTTTTCATTTGAGTGCCTGGAGAGAATAACATTGCCTTCAATAAGTGGAAGATGTAACAAAGAGAGAGAGACATTTTTGCACTATGAGACAAACTAGTTTCACTTTCTCTCCTCCCCACCATACATACTCAGCATGAGGCGTTTCTTCATTTCTTCTCCAGTTTGTTTGCAGTAGCAACTGCTGTCAGTCAGACGCTCACATGTAGGTCACCAGCCCTGAAAAACAGTGAGGACACACAAGTCGACCTTTTCAAATAAGTTGATTTTATTTTTCTAGACCAAGCTTGTATAAACAATAACCTACCAAATTAATATAGTTGAGGAAATAAAGATCCCAAACATTAGATGGGCAAGCTGCAACAATGCCATTCATCTGCTCACCTGCCTGTCCTGTCTCCTCCCACCCCAGCCCCACATCAACTCCAGATCTTTCAGATGTCTTTAGTGTTTAGTTAAACAAAGAAGGTCTTTTCCTCTGTTCCAAGTCTTTCAGTTACTTGCCTAAATAGTTATAAGTGACAGGTTTTAGCATATAGCCTTTTGTCTCCTTTCTAGCATTATGCAGACCACCCAACACTTCAGCTCCTTTACCCTCCCTTCTCCTCCTACAGCTTGTTGCATCTTGGGTTGAAATTTCTCAGAGGATCAACAACACAACATGTTCAACTTGGAGTAGATTCAGCATGTAATAGATGAAGCCCTGATCCTAACTGGTCCTTGGACAAAGTGACACTATATATTTTTGGTTTTAAAATAAGCTTCTGATTCATGCTCCCCTGTTATTGGCAAGACCACGTGAGTGTGACAGAAATAAACTGACAGTTTATGGGATCAGCATGGGATCTGTTATAGGTTGTGCTCACAGAGCAGAAATGGGAGAAGGGGGAGCCAAACAAGCACTGCTTCAGACTGCAATCTTCCACCCTGCTTTAGTGTATACTTTAGCTTATTGCAAGACTATGCTACCATCCTCCCAGGGTTTCCTTCTGTTTGTTTCACAGTGTCATCTCTCAACACATTTCCAAATTCTACAAAACATTTCTCACAATCTAAAGATGAGCATCAGAGAGTACACTACTGTCAAGCAGACGAGCTCTAAATGTCTTTCTAAACAGAGATTACTTTGTCAAATAAAAATTACTTCAGAGCCAAGGAATGATCATGTTTATTTTCTTATCTCCTTGAAGAAATAGAACTAATTTCTCTTAGGTTCAAAGAGATTGTGCTTGAAGAGCTCAATTTTTAGAACTGCAACTCTTAGCATTCCCATTAGGTTCTCTTTGCATTTTAAACATTTGCCAGCAAAAGACAGGCAAACCTGCTGGGTGTGGTCTGATATGCATCCAGGAGGTCTCTCGAATCCTATGTTTCTAGTGGTTCTAATCTATGATTAAATCAATCTAAAAGAACAAAAGCTGTGTGAAAGGAGAAAATAACTCTATCTAGAAATGAAAGAAATTTCAATCAAGTGTCATTTTCTGAGACATTTAAAAGGTGCTGAATGTGCCAGCAGGTGTTAAACACAGGAAAGCCTTACCCAGTGATCAGTGCCTTCCCTCCAGTGTACAGTTCAATGGGTTCTGGTCTTCATCCACAAACCACAAGACAGCTGAGAAGCTTTTCTAGCAGAAAACAAAAGGATTTGCCTTAATAAATAAATAAATAAATAAAAAGACCCTGCCACGAAAAATTATGTTGTTCTTTGTTCTTCAGAACTGTTTAGAAATCCATTTGTTAGACTTTTCTTTATATTTCCAGTTGTAGAAATGCTAAGAACTACAGGGCAATGGGCATGTTTGAATTGTGTGTTTGTATGACATGATGCCCCCATTTGTGCAGAGATGCAGGTTAACTTACACAGAAAGGTACAGAATTTGTAATGATAGTATCGCAACATTTTCAGGGAATACAATAATATGCAGCTACTCTACCTCAAGTACTTGAGATTAAACCTGTTCAAACCAGTAAATACACTTTTCACAGTAACCATGTTTATAACAAAAAAATTATGTACTGGGTTGTTCCATAGTGGCCCCAAATTACAGTGTCCAGGTTTTGGGATCCCACATAAAATATCCTACTCTAGGTGCTTGTAACAAGAGAGTAAGTTCACAGCTAAGCCACTTGTTTGTAGTACAAACCTAGACAGGGTCCCTCTGCATTAGTGTCCCATGTGTCTGTCAACACAGCCTCCCCTGGCCCAGACAGCTCTCTTCCACAATACCACGTCCTTCGCCTGGCTCTGTACTGGGTCTACGCTGCTCTTCTGTCCACATCAGGTACATCAGCATTTTGTGACCCTTCCACTTTGCCATAGCGGATCGAGGACACTGCTGTTCTGTGTGCACCACAAGAGAAGGACAGTGCCTGATCATTGCGGAGACACCATTAAACACCCAGGGAAAAAAGCAGGTCTGTCGGTTTCCCCATGCTGTGAGCCTCTCCCTGATGCATCCCCTGAGAAGCCAGGCTCAGGCTAACCAGGGAGGTGGATGAAAAGGATCACCAGCTTATTTTGCTACATCACAGCACATTCCTAGGACCCCAGCCCTCAGGGGCTTTACTGAACTTGCTGTGTATTACCCTCATTTGGCTGTCTCATTAAACACTACCTTTGGCAAATGATACCTGCCTTAGGCCATGTCTACACTCTAAAGCTTCGCCCAAGGTTTGCACACCCAAGGTCAGATCAGGGCATGGAAAATGCACATCCTGCAGCTGACACTGTTATGTTGGTGGGACTTTAGGGACCGACATTGTCTGTGCTAGCAACAGAGTCCATGTCAGTGTATCTTCTGCTGTTTAGGAAGCTGAAGTCCCTGAATGAGCATAAAACCGTCTGACAGTATATACTGTGCCTCCACGAGGCAGTCGGTCTTGTAGCCACAGCAGAATAAATATTTTTGCTGGGTACACAAGACATACTAATTGCAAGTTCTACTTGTACATTCCCATCTGGCTTCTCTTTGTTCACTTTTTCTTCCTTATACACCATATAGCTCCCTAGCCTTTACTTTGGAAAAGACTCACAGTTGCCTCAGGATGTAACAGAAATTCTCTCTGTGAATTTTTCATGTTGTGTTTACAAAATACACAGGTTAAAACACGCTTTCGGAGCTCAGTTTCTTGCACATATCAATTATATGAAGACTCTTTTTGTTAAAAATATTATCAACATTTCACTGGGGGAGACATGTTCAATACCAAGAATGCAAAGTGATGGGAGCCAAAGGAGTCAGTGATATGGAAAGAGGGCAACATCAGGTCTTTTGGATTGTCACTGACACATCATGACAAACATTCCCAAACATGTTCTGTGCAAAATAAACTGTGCCCTTTCTCCTTAAAATAAACATCCTTGATATACTTACTGAAACCAGGAATGTGCCATTACTAATGATAATGTAGTGCAGGAGACAGCTTTTCTCAAGGTTACCCAAAATATTTTTGCTGCTTCATCAGATGTATTGTTAGAGCTCACCAAAGCCCGAGCTGTGGTGCACCTGTTTTCTCTCAGACACATCTTATTTTTCTTCCTTGGAAGTCCCAGCTGGCGTCCAGGTTTTCTTAAATTGCTACCAGAGCTAATTGCTAAATTGCTACCAGAGCAATGCCCCAGAAGATGGGGGATTGCTTTCTGTGGGGAAAGCTGAACAAATAGGTGGACTCGGTTGAGCAGAATGGCCAACGAGATGGAAAGAGCTGGTGCTAACGTCAGCATGGGAGAGCAGCGGGGATACAGCAGCTGTACCAGGCAGGCAACCACAGTAGTTCCAAGGGCTTTGACTTGGTGCTTGAAGCAGGAAAGTTTTAGGGAGACTCAGAGGATAAAGGAGTAGCTTGGGGCTGGTAAAAAGCTGGCAAACAGGTGGTTCTGTTGGGAGTCGTTCAGCTATGAAATCACAAACTCAAGGAAAATATTTACTGAAGCCCAGATTTGCTCCACCTAAAGGCACAGAAAGTAGTCTGCTTTCTTCATTTGTTTTTTATTTCTTTTGCTTGTTTGGATGCTCTGTGATATTATTCCAATATGATTTTTGAAAGGTTTCTCATTTAAGTAGATACTGAATTCAGCCGAACAAATGGCTTCTCAGCTTGTGACTGGACTCTCAAGCACTGCTTCACTAACAGAAAAATTAGTCTCACACAAGTAACTGCAGCAAATCCAGCAAAGAGCAAAAGCTAAGACTAGGCAATGGATTTGAACTTTCATCCAGTTAGGAAAGAGAAACAGTACCGAACTCAACAAGCAAATTCACAACTTGGTAACAGCTTTGTTGAAACTCTTGCAGAGAAATTATTGACCACATCACCATGCATCTTATTAAAAAAGAATACCACCACTTAAACCCTGTTCTGAGGTGGCTATAATACTAAAAAACAATGGCAAGTAAAAAAATTAAGTAAATCTGGGCAATTGTATGCATACATAACAGAAAAGACTACTTCCCTGTGATAATCATCTCAAGAGGCTGTATCAACATTTTCACACTCTGGCTTCAGGAACCACATGAAGAAATCAAACAAAGATTGTCCCATGCGTGCAGTGAACTTCTTTCTTCTTGCAACAAGCAAACAAGAATTATTTTCTTAACAAACATACAACAGACAAAAAGCGCTACTACTGAGAAAGATCATAAGTCTAAGAAAAAAAAATACTGATAGTGATGAAAACAAAAGTCTGGGGAGATGTAACTGAATGTTTTTCTCCCTCCAGTCACAAGTGGCTGGAATTTACAGGTGCCAGTTACTTATGGCTGGTGTTGCACAGGGGCAGCTTTGCAAGGTGCCATATGAACGAGACTCAGATCATCTCAATGGAAACTGAGATGAAGATGAGCACTTCATGCTGCAGCGAGGACCTTGGAAAATACCCAGAAGCAATAAAGAGGAATAAATGGATGATGCAACCAGACATCTATAAGCTCAAAATGCCCAGTCAAGGCTAGATAGGACTTCTGTTCAGGGATTTGATCTCAAGAAGAAAACAGCTCTGCATGAGAAAACTCCCAGCGTGATAAATACCAAGACTTGGCATTTTTCAGCACATACACTGCTTGAGGGATTTCAGGGAGTATTACTGTAAAGCCTGTACTGAGGGTGTGCTCCCTGCATGCAAACTTGCAAAGCATGTTACAATGTAACGTGTATCGTAAGGGACAAAACTTGATGAAAGCCTCAGTCCCACCACACTGAACATACACTGTTATCTCTAAGAACATGAGCACCATCAAGTCATGCTAAACTTTGCATCGTGTTCCCATTGAGTTTACATATGAAAGAGGTTGAGACACTGCACTAGCAGGCAAGAAAAATAGCAGAAGAGATGGGTTTAAGATAATAGATGGGTTTAAGAGTTACTTTAAGGTAAGTTCTTTTCTTAAAAGTCTTCAACCCAAAGACCACTAGTTGCTACCAAACTAAACCACACTGAAAACTGCATAAGGCATTTGTTGCATTTCTCTAAGCAGCCCAGCAGCTCTAGATTTATATTTGCCAGTTTCCCTTATTACCTCCTTTATGTTAGGGAATGGGGTCCTCAACAAGCAGGATTAGTCTCCTGTGAGGGCAGTTACACTACCAACAGTAACAAACAAGCAGCAACCATTTTAAACTTCGGAAGATTTAAACTGAAATTCAGTGAAATGCTTGTTCTCTGCTTTCATTTGCAGGAAAAGAAAAAAAAAACTTCAGGGGAATTGAGGGGGAGGGGGCAATTCTTCCCTAGAGGTTCAAATATATCTCCCAGGCAGCACAAAAAAAATGTTGGTATTCTGTACCACCCAGTGCCTGCCCACTTCTATGCTTGATTACCCCGATAAATCAGGAAACCTGTTTGTTACAGGCTCTCCTTCCATTACAGCTGTTGCTCTGGTTAACATCTTCTGAATCATCCAATTCATCAGGATCACATACATGGGGTTTTAATCCTTTGATTTTTTAAGTTACTTTGTTCTGAATTTTTCGCTTCATCCCCTTACTGACAGAGGAACTGGATAAAGACAAATAAGTCAGAGTAGCATTGTTTTTCTCCCCTGCTTTTTATTTTGCAAAGGGAATAGGGAGGGGGGAACAGGGTAGCTCTACATTTCACAGTTCTTTAGTGGTATCAGTCAGCATTGACGGCGCAGCCTGAAATTTGAAGAGTCTGAAAATCAGTGCTGAATTTCTGAAGTACAGGTAGCCCTATTGTGCTCTCCAGTCACTAAAATGCTATCTTTGAAAAATGTATATTAACTAGACAAATAGCTTGGTGGTTATTCCAAGCCCTCCATCACTACGATGCCTTTCTGTACTAATTTCTGTAAAAGGAACAAAACCAGGAATTCAGTTACAACTGAAGTGTAATTGCTACATAAATTATGCAGAGTGTCAAAGCTGGAAAGGGAAATGGGGAACGCAGTAGGTCAAATGCTTGCTAATGGGCTATCGAGTCATTCACCTGCTCAAATCAAAATTGGGCATGAGTACACCCCCTGGAAGGACACAAGAGAACATACTCTGTAACGCTGCTTCTCTCAGCATGATTTTAGGATTCATGCACACAGACAGACACCGCCCCTATCTTCTTCACCTGCCCTCAGAATCCATCCTCAATATGTTTGTAGGCTAAGCCATTTAGTTAGGTTAACTTGCTAGGTTACTGGCAAGCGAAGAGCACGAGGAGACCAGACTGAGTTAAGAACAGTGACAATACAAACCTGCACCCCTTTGGGGGAACTTCAGCAGCAAGGCCACCTCCTCCTCCTCAGGGAGGGCTGAAGCAAACAAATACTAAGTCCTCACTGAAGAAATCCACTTCATTCTCTGCCCAGTGTCCAGCAAATGGGAATCCCAGTCTCTCAGCACTCCCGCAATATAATACATCATAACAACAGCCCGTAACTTAAGCGAAGACACCAATCTCTAATGCTGTTAGTTCATTTTTACAAAATAGCACATATGCATACAAAGATAAAAAGAGGAATGATGACTAATCCTGAAGTTGTTCCATGATTTTACCACTGACCTGACACCCTTTGTTTTGAAAATCACACTGCATATTTCTTTGTAAAAATGAGCTCTACAGAGATTTCTGAGACTGAGTTTTTCCAAGTCTTAGCTACCTTCAGGAGAGAGGATTTCAAAACCAAATCTAGACTATTTATAAGAGCAAAAATGAACTTTGGTGGAGAAGGAATGTCTCTAATAGTTTACATACTTTATGTTGGTTAGGACTAGCACCAGCATTTATAAATTCTTAAGAAGAAAATATCACAGCTTTCCTTTCCTATCCTCCTCACCTGTTTTTTTTCCACATATTTTTTTCTTTCAATAATGGCAAAACCTTATGGCATTATGAGAAAGTAGTTTATTGACCAGTATAACAGATTCAAGATCTGAATCCAAGGTTACCAAATGAAAAAGTACCTGTCTAGCCATATTATGTCAGAAGGAATGAGTCTTTAGCTATCGGGTTCCTATAACTATGATCAAGAATATTGCTTCTGATTAATTTCCCAAGAGCTATTATGAATATATGGATCCAAAAAAGAAAAGTCAATTTTCATCAACAAAAGTACAGTTTCTGGCCTCTCATATTTAAGGGAGAGAAAGACATACAGAGAAAACAGGAATAAAAGAGAAAAATAAAGCACATACACAAGCATTCCTTGACAATTCTGCCTGGTATTTGCTACAGAAAGATTTAAATAGCTGCATTTGATTAAATTAATCATTTGGGGCATTAAGCACTCATAGAGAATATTTTGTACTAAAGGATTTCAGCTCTGATTGGACACAGTTGCACAGTATAAATCTCACTTGTAGTGAAAACCATAAAATAATAAACTAAAAACTTGAACACAAAGAGTTTTGTGAAGATCCTCAAAATCAAAGAAAGCAGTTTTTCCACAGAGTATCTCCTACAGGAGATAATCTTGTAGTCTTTCAACAAAAGATTCACAAATACTGAGAATATATATTGCAAATACAGGTTCTTCTGCCTGATGGCACTGTTATTAAAATAGCATTGTATCAATTTGTATAATGGATAAACTCGGGCACAAAACAGTTGATGTAAATGTTCAAACGCAGCTTTGGGTTAATACTCTGTGTTCCAGCAGCACTAAAGACCCAGAGCTTTCACTGAATTAAATGGACTGACAGCACAGGTAGCTGCATTAGGACTACTAGAAATACGTAATTAAAAAGCAACATATCCATTCTCAGACTCCAAATGGGTGATAAGACAATATCAGTACCAAGAGAAAAGAGTACCTTCCCTTTATCAGAAAATGCCACCTGCTTGTTAGCGCAGGAAAATTCCCTCAAACAGAAAATAAAGATTCAAAAGTAGTAGTACCATGCAACATCCACATCTGGTTGGGGAAGACAAACACAGGGCAGCGCCAAATAGCATACCCTAAGAATAAAAAGACAAGACCTCCACCAAGGGAGGCAAAAATGCAGCACATAGAAAGGTAGCATAGCAGGAACATTTATCAGAGTGTGATGAAGCTTGGGCTGACAAACAGAAACATCCCTGAATAGCCAACTTCAAAAAATAGAGTTGCCTTGGTAAAGGTCACTATTATTCCTTACAAAACAGGAAAGACTTTTTATTTTTACGTCTATAACTAGACTTCAACGGAAAGTTACATTGTAAGCTCAAGAAGATTGCCAAACTTTCAATATAATTTGAATAATAGTACAATTTTTTGTTCAAGTCTGGTCTGGACACGTGTTATAATTTAACAAGTACTTTGCATTGGAAAAGTTCTCAGTCACAGCAAATTTTTAGTACCATTGGAAACAGATATTCCAAAATATGTAGAGAAACAGACTGTTGTAAAAGAGACATCAAAAGTTTTACCTTGAAGCTCTTCAAGGCATCCAAGCATAGAGGGGATAAGAATAATAAAGGCCTACTGCCTACCTCCATACCCTCCACCCTGGGGGACTGCTTATTTTGCAGTCCTCCGTGAACATCATTGGCTCATGGAGGCCTCAGCGGACGATGGGTCCTCATCACATCATCATCATAACTTTGTACAGTTGCAGTCTTTCTTCCAAGGAAGTCAGAACACACTTAGCTCAGATATTGAATTTCCTTTCACCTCTCCAGAGTATGGTCTTTCCAACCCAGGGTTAAGCTTGTTTGCAATTCATGGGGAAACAGATTGCTGCTATTGCTGTTGTCTGCGCTATGCATGGCTTATGAACAAAGAACTCTGGTTTCTAGGGCTCTTGCAACTCTTTAAACAGTCACTCCCTAAACGAAAATTTCCTGAAATCCGACCCTTAGATCTGAACCTCTTGAAAACTAGAGGATGAACAGTCTGGATTCAAATCCTCAAAACCAAGTATCATGCTGCTTTGTTTTTAATTTATCCAGAGCTCGATTCAGAAGAAACCCAGATCTGATTTGAGCATGGCCAAACCAGAGTCTTGTTTTAAATCTCATCCCAAGCTGACAGGACCATCCATGAAAGAGAAAGTCACTCCTGCAAGATTTCTGCCATCTTCTACTCAAATCTTGCAAAATCAAAGGCAAGATTTCAGCAGCCAGTAATCTCAGACTCAGCCAGCTCAGCCTGAACATGCAGACCCAAGCTAAACACCACCTCTTCAGGAACTCTGCAGTCCCATAGCACACAGAGCTGGACACTCCTGCAATCAACAAAGCCATAAGCACTTCATTAAATATTGCCGTTTCTTCCCCCTTGCTTGAACATAGTAGTAATAATGTTAACATGTACTTTAATACTATGTGCTATTGCAGACATTCCATAAACACCTAATACTGATCAAATGACCTTTATTAAAGTTTAAATACAGCTGCCATTCTCTACTACTTTCCAACAGGCAGAGAGAATCTCTCCAGAGGCGGTTTTGATTTTCCAGACAGTCAGGGTCTACAGTGGTCAGACAAGAACTGAACTTTGGGAGCTCCGCAGCAGTCCCTCCAGTCATCATAAAACAGCTTTGATGGGATCAAAAGGAAGCTGCATCAGATGGGACTCATGGGAAGTTACATCAGACCTTTATTTGCCCAAAGAAGGTCAGCAAGTCAGAGGGTTCAGAAACAGCATGCAAAACATGGCACACATTGCAGGGTGTGGATAAAGAGGAAGGATCTTTCATAAGAAAGAAAAATAATTGACATGGCATATTTCATCTGACTACAATTTTTCCCTATTTCCTGGAGAAACCAAAGCACAGAAAGAGATAACAATTTGCACACATTCATGCACAGCAAGCGTATCAGAATGCTCTCTTGGTTCACAGGACACATGCTGTCTCTCCACTACCTGGAAATGAATGCACTGGAGCCTCCATTAGATCTACAGCTTTCTGTGTTACCGTGTTCATGTTTGTTACCCTATGGCTTGAAAACGGAAGCATTTCTAACTGCCAGGCTTCTTATTCACAATTCTGTTTGGTTCCAACTAGCTGTGAATGTATTTACACCCTGGGGTTCAGCCGCTGGTCAGAGATACACAGGAGATTGTAGTGTGAAAGAAGCAGGCCTCCTGGCCGACTTCCCAAGAAAGAGGTGGATCCTCTGTTCTGGCACACCCCACACCTGTTGGGGGACACTGATCTCATAGGGCAGGGGGTGCTGGCCCTGCTCCTCCTGACACTCCATGAGAAGATGGCCTCCTTACAGATTTGAAAGCACTAGCAAGTCCAACATTTATTTCAACTTCTTTGCAGAAACTCAGTACTAAAAAGTGCAAGATCCTGCACCTGGGTCAGGGGAACCCCCGGAGTCAATACAGGCTGGGTAGCAAGGTAAGCAGTCAACATACACTGGGGTTCTACTCTGCCTAGATACTTGATCAAGACTAACTGGCAATAATGAAAGAGCTAAGCATGTTATGACAGTACAGCAGAAGCCCCTGAATAGTCCCTTCTGACAGCAGTGCAGTCCCCTAACTGCAGACTGCTGCCAGAAATGAATTCTGGGGGCAAATGCTCTCTGGAGCAGTCTGAGAATCACACTGGTCCCTTCAGCCTCAGATCAACGCCCTCTGGTTGCTCTGGAGAAACCGAGCTCAGCATTCCTGTCCTGTCAACTCTTTCACCTCCCCACTGAAACTACCAATAAATGGGCTTGTTGAGGTACCACCTGTAAATAACAACAGAAATCACTGAAGAAACCCCTTCTATTTATCTCCCAGAAAACATGTGCACACCAGTTCTTTTCATGTCAGTTACTATAACATAAGAAGCTGTTTTCTTCAGCCAAGAGGTTGGATGGAAGTTCATTAGGGTGAAGACTCCCAGTGTTACTTAATAACCCCTCCAGAGTTTGAAAGTCTTCTTCCTTTCCTATCTCAATATCTTTAAAATCCTCTACAATGAATATAAGCTTGAATTCTCATACCAGTAGGAAAGCATAGCTCAGGTTTAGAGAGACCTACTTAAAATGAGAGATGAATGCACCAGAAATTCTATTCTGCTGTTGAAAGGCACACTGACCTTGAAGTTTGCAATAATGTCCAAAATTAGCTTGTCAGCAGCCCAGAGATCCAATCTCAGTTTTCATGGAACTGTTCCCAGAACAGGTAGATAATGCCCAATCTTCAAAGTAACTATGTCTCAAGTTTATCAAACAAGAAAAAAAAAAAAAAAAAAGACACACCAAAGGGCCTATTCACTAAACAGTGGCTTACATGAATCGGCCAAGCATGGGAAGATCTATTTTTCTTGCTTTGGTGACAGTAATGTTGCACTACAAAGGGCAAGAATACAACTTGCAAGTAGATTAGGTAGGTTCAGTATGGACAGAATTAATTATTTCAGCCCAATCACAAATCTGCTTTGAACATCAGAGTTTAGAATTTGATTCAAGTATTACGTTCAGATTTGATTAGCAGAGACCAAGAAAAGGAAAAGCAGGAAAAAGAAAAAAAAAAAGCTAATGAAAAATGTACACAGTCTCAGCAACTCAAGAAAAGCAAATTCCTTTAAGCCAGTGTAACACATGCTGGACATTTCTAATACATGAATGAAAAACTAGATGCTTCAGGATTTATTCAAACAAAATTCAAACCTCATTGAAGAAACAAAAAACTACAGCATAGGCTTGACCTACATGAAACAGGCATGAGGCCTCATAGTTTGGTGAGTCTGTAAAAACAACACAAAAAACCCTAAAAGTTCCCCAATGCAAAGAAGACTTTGTCTACGCTTAGCTGAACCCTGGATGCATTTAGAGCATAGAACGAATAACAGCCATCATCTCGAGTAGGGGTGGCTAAGCCATCCTTAGCATAAAATTTGTGTCTGTATTCCTGAAACAAGCAATGAGGACAAACCTTTAATCCCACCAAAGCTTTTTCTGTCCACAAAGGAACGGATCTTCCAAATCTATGTGTGATTTTATGCAGATTGCTGATGCTTTGTCCACACACAAGGTTCTTTTATTGATAACTCTTTACCAAAAGGTTCTGTGCTTATGTTCCATGAAAGGTGAGTCTACACCTCAATCCTCATAGCTTTTGCTACATACATTTTGTTCTCTGAGGCCACTGTAGGTATCCACACAAGCTTGATATGCTAGACATAGTTTTCAAGTAACTTACTCCTTCTAAAGTCTTCATGATGAATACCTCATGATGCTATCTTCAGCGTCAGAAGGATACAAACTGAACCCAGAATGGATTCCCCAAAACCACCGAAGAATAGATTAGACCTAATACTCATTCACTCAAAAAAAAGTCATCTGGCTTCTAGGCTTCAGAGCAAACATACAGCTGAAGGCACAAGCACAGCATCTCATGGGCTCTACAAACAGCATTCCCATGTCCATCTGATTACAGTACCCAGAACACCTACTGCTCACAACTGTCTTAGGCACTTAGTCTCTTCAAGGATAATTCCTTGAAGATGGACAACAATTCACATTTTAGCCTACACTGACTTCAGTGACTTTCCATCGTGCTCTTGAAATTCTAAAAAAAAAACCAAACCAAACCAAAAAAAACCAACAAACCTAAAAGAGAAAACATCAGAGGGAGTCATGCTTTTTTCCATTCCTGAATTTTTTTTACTTGAATATATAGACTAAATTCTGCACAATATCTTTATAGCCACCTCTTCAAATTACAGAGCCCTATGTCAGCTGCAGCAATTGAAAATGCAACTGAGAATAGATCTGTTTTAAGGCCAGCCAAGTTGATATTTCATGTAATCTTTCACAGTGATGAGATCATATTCTACTACCAAGTTAATACTATAATCAAGATAAGTCCCTGTTTTAGAGGGGCCATGACTGACACATTCCTTCCTTCTGCCTTAAAGGCACAATGCCACTTCTACATCAATCAAGTGTCCTACGTTTTTTCTATCAGATTTCTTCAGATTTTAGAGAAATAAAACCTTATTTTGCCATTACATATAAGAATAGAAGAACAAACTAATTTAATGAATAAAATATCCTTGAAATCCCAGATCAGATTTTAATTTGTATAAATTTAGACAATTTCTACAGCAGCCCACACTCCGCTTAACTCTGCGCATGTGGCTGCCTCAATATACAGAAAAGGTTTAAGCGCAGGCTACCTTGCTGCCTTCCAGATGAGGCTCTTCTCAAGCAACCTCTAAAGAACTTGCACTGCAGATCTTTGCATCTTGTTTGCGAGTGCTTTAGCCAGGTTCACCCAAGCATATTTTGTTGTCAATCTGAAAAAAGGCAAATGTGTTTGTAATTAACAGAGTCCTTAGTTTACTGTATATAAATCAGGAAAAGGGAAAGATACTGTTAAATGAAGACAGCTATCAAAGCAATTATTTTGCTTCCAATTAGGTTCATAAGGAAAAAAGCCTTTTCAATGACTGGTTTCCGTTGGATCTAACTAGACGCTCTCATTTGTTTTGCAGGGGTCCAAAGATTAGCCCTTCATTAGGGCAAAGTTAAGTGAAATGGCTAATTTAAAACTCATTCCCCTACTCCATAGATTTTTGTTTTCCTTTTAACTGAGATGATTTGCTGGTAGGTCATTTATCTTCTCTGACAGATGCTGCTGTTTAGCTTCTGATCACTTTGTAAAGTGCACACACACTCAAACCCAAAAGATTTCAAGGAAATTTTATGACACGGAAACAAGAAAAAATGACAGCTTCGTAATGGCATTGATTTTTCTAAGACATTATCCTGACACAGTAATTAGCTAGCTATACTCTGTTTGTTACAAACTCTTCATTTTACTGTTTTTCCTGTCTGTTTTATGTTTCAGACATAACACTTATAACTAAGCAACCACTCAGTTTGAACAGGTACAGTCAGTATTTGACAAGGCAGTCAGAATTCCAAAATGCTCTTAAGAAGCATTCTGGAAACTCACATAGGTGGACTTAACACACAACAAACTTTCTTTTCAAAAAGTAGTAAATACAATCATTGGTAAAAGTACCCTTTTCAAGGACAAGTACAAAAGAGTAACTCTCACCTTTTCTGGCCCTTAACATGATCTTTTCCTACTTGAGAGACAAATTTTTATGTGAACTATGTTTCAGAAGGCTTCAGTAAGGAAGAAAGCAACTACTTACACAATCACGTATGAAAGAAGATAAATGCTACCCTGCCCTAATTAAATTCTACTAGAAGAATTACTTCCACCTTTTCAGACTTGTCCCATCTTTAATTCACTTCCTGGCTCCCACGGCTAAAGCCTAGGTGCTTTGGCAAACCCTCCTTTGTTAACTCTACAGACACAGTAACAGCACACAGGTAGTTATAAGATCTTTCTTCAGGATGTAAAGATCTTGGGCACCATTCTAGGTAAAGCATGCTGTTATTCACTGCCTTAATGAACACAGACAGTGTTATTCCCTTACTCTCACTATACAATATGGCCCTTAAGAGCATACAATGACACATTACCTCTCTTCTCTGAACTATGATACCGAGAGGATCTCCCTTACCCAAAGGAAAGCTGAGTAGAAACACACTGATGCTGTTTTGCAGTCCTGTGCTATTTGATTAAATCCCCGTTTGTTGGGTTCTTTTGCCACCCCTTTTCTCAAGGCTGTATCTATCACGCAGCTGTTCCACATTGAGTTGGGGAATTCATTTGGCGACTCAGGAAAGCAATAGCTTGGCAATTCCAGCACTGCAAAGGCAAAGCTGAAATGCCTTTATGCAGCACCTGCTGAGGGGACCTTTTACTGCTTTCATAATATAGAACAGGAGTTTGGCCCCAAGGGGAGGATCTCACTATACACAGGCAAAACCCCAGGTTCTGCCTCATTATAGTTATTGGCCTACCAATTAACTCGCTTCCTGTGAGAGCTGGGAGGAAGGCGGTTTGTTCATTGAGATATTCAGACTCTACAGTTTGTGAAGTTTTTTACTTTAAGGACTAGGTATGTCCCTAATTGGTGTTTGTCACTAGCCACTCAAAACACTTCCTAGGCCAGATGCTATACAAAGCATCACACCCCACTTTTTACAGCTGGGTAAACTGAGGCACAGGGCAGGACATCTTACCATGATAATGCAGCATGTCCACAACCCAGCCCAGTTCTCAAGACTCAAGGCACTGCATGCAATCTACCTCCACATCAGTTTCTCTGATTGCCTAGGTACCAGGTAACTATTTGTACATGGTTTTAATAAGGAGAGACAGAAACACTCATTCCTAGAAAAGTTACGTGTTTAAGAATATATCTGGGATGCCCAGTCATCTCTGAGTTTAATCTACATCATTTAAAATGTCTTTCTGGTACACCATTCAGAGTCATCCATTGGCAATACCATCTGCAACAATAAGATACTCCATTTGTAATGACTGTAAGAGTGGAAAAAAAAAAATTAACAAATGTAAAAATGCCTGAAATAAAAGTTCGCCCATCCAAGCCACAAGCAGCCAGTTTCTCCAGGAGAATGACGAGTGAAGCAGTGCCAAAGGCTTTAGTAAAGTCTAGGTAGACAATATCTACAGCTCTCCCTCATCCACTAAGCAGGTCACCTTGTCACAGAAGGAGATCAGGTTAGTGAAGCAGGACCTGCCTTTCGCAAACCAATGCTGACTGGGTTTACATATGTGCTGCATGATGGCATTCAAAGCAGCACGTATGACATAGCACATACCTAGAAAGTGTTAAACTGTGCTACTGTAGTAAAACTGTCAGCCTTGATTATTTAAGAGGTGTCTACCTGTAGGTTTCGCTTTCATTCCCTGTTGTTATTAGTACATCCCACATGTCTGATCAGACTGGCCAATGCTCCACTCTGTTCCTATTACACTTGGCCCCTGCTCGTGATTTATCAGTCACGGAGACAAAAGTTTGGCTTACCCTTTCTGAACAACAAAGATTTATTCTTGATGGCATCCGTCTGCAGACAAATAAAATTCATGCACACATTTCTCAACAAATCCATGTTGATGCCATAAACATACATCAGTGTTGCAGCCAAGACAATGACTATTTGTGATAAAACGTGGGTAGCACACAAGTGTTGCTGTTGATTTTAACATATAATAGAGTTGACATTGCATAAGCCATAGTTTCCAAGCTCACTTATTCCTTCCTGCCCACCACTTTTCTTCAAGAATTTTCAAGTCTGTCTCCAGGCCCCATCTCATTCTCCACATCTGCAGCTCCCATTTGAGCTCAAGTCTAGCCCATATTCATTCCATGCGTCACTGAAAACAGGAATACTATCTAGTAAATCTCTACACCAGAGTTAAACAATTTATACTGCCTTCACACCATGACAGAAAGCACATTTATGCAATCTTTCTGTTTCTATTAAGCATTAACATGCATGAAGAAATAGGGACTAGATTCTAAGCTCATTGTCCCTGGTGCATATAGGGAGTAAAATACTTTTCTTTATTGGAATTACTCCAGAATCTGTCCTTTCACAAACACTGCAATAATTTTAAAGCTTATGGGGAGTTTTACCTGATTCAGAAGCTTTTAGCTGAAGATTTTTTAAACCAAAACACACTTTAAAATGAATACGGTCTAGATTATCTTTGATGTGAACCTATAGCTGAGATTTATACTGCTTACCAGATTAATTAGACTAGCCAACATTTTTAATACCATTTTGCATACCTCAGAGAGACAGAAAGATAAAGATTTACTTTTCTATGAATGGGCCATTACTAACTATGAAATTGCTTGCTGTTATCTACAGCAAAGCTCTTTGTGGTCTAGCTGTATTTGTTCTGCATAATGAACCGAATGCCAGTGGTTTCCATCTACATACAGCTCTTCACTCAGGGCACTTTACAGACACAGCTGACTACCTTTACTAGTTAAAAATGCAGTTACCAGAGGCAAAGAAGATTTAGCGGTCAAAAACCAAGTCTGTGGCAGAGTCAAGAATAGAACTTAGAGCTTCTAAACTATTCCCAAAGGCCTGTTTTAACCACTACATAGCGCTATGCTAGCAGGGTGCAACCACAGGTCGTGTTCTGCGCCAAAGGGAGAGGCTGTCTATAGCGTTGTCGGCTCCACCGTAGCTGTGTGTGCACGCACACACTGTTGAGCCTGTGTATATGCACGTTTTCTTCCCATCCCCCAAATCTTTACAGAGCTTTTTTTATATGTCACAAGAGAATAAATGCCTGAGACATTATCTGCCCATTCCAAGAGTTCAGAGAATGCATATGACATCATGGGCATGACTCCCCCACTAATCACATTATATGCTGTTTAACTTGACACTGCTAAGCTTTGTCTGATAACATTGTAAATACCATTTTATTGTAAATTAGATTATACAAACCTCCTCAGAGTTTAGGTCAGTTCTTGTGTGAGGTCCATGTTCCCCCTCCTCTCTACTACCCCAAATTGAATCTTTTTGGTGTCTAAGCCAAGACATTTCTACAGAAGAAAGCACAATAAGAAAAGAAGGCTAAGCCATTATCTGTTTCTAAGTCAGCACTGCAGACTGCTGTAAGTGGACAGAAGACTCCATACATCTGTTCTTTTTCTCTTTCTTCCCTTGGAATAAAATCAACAGGTTTTATTTTTCTCTTGAAGCAGGCTGGATTTCATTACAATCTTCCTGTGAGGTAGCATATACTCGAGACCTATCATTTCCTTCTATCAAGCCTAAGCTTAGTCACTCCAGTTGGTAGCCACCATGTTCTTATCCTGGCCTTAAGGTTTCTGATTTGTTTACAAAGAAAGCTGCAGAAGTATGATTTTGTTTTCATTTTTGAATTTGATTCTGTTTTCTCTAATGAATGAACCAGACTTCAACGACATTAAACCATAGCCCCAGCATCAGCAAGATCTTCAAAGCGACTCACACACCGATGCTTCCCAGTTTCTGAGAAGGATATTTTAATTTTCACATTTTGACACATTTATTGCTGAAGGAGATATCTGACAAGTTTCTAATCTTTTAGAAAACCTCAGCAACAGGATTTCCCAACATTTCTAGACTACCACATGAGATGCTCCTCATCCTTCTTCCCTAATTTTATCAAGGCCATAAATATCCCATGCTATTAAAGCAGAAGTTTGAAATCCAGACTTCTGAGGTCTCATCTCGGCTATGCTCAGCTCTGTGTTTCTGTCCTCACTACAGTCAGGACCGGCTCTTAGTGTCAACCTGAATTCTGCTTCCCATCCACAGGCAAAACTCTGAGGCTGGTGATGCTTTAGATGGAGCTGTACCACTCAGGACCAGAACCACCAACTCTCAACACCAAAACAAGGCTTTGATTTTTGATGCTGGAACCGCTTCTCAAGAAGGATGCAGTCATCCTTGCTGTGCTTTAAATCAGCTGTTACCAGTCATGAAAAAAAATCCCAGAGAAGCAGGTAGTTCTCCAAAAAGATCGGCATAGTGTCAGCAGTTGGGAAAAACTGTCCCGTTAGGAATTTTTAGGAGAAGAAAGAGAACAAAGCAGAAAATGGCACTATTCCTCTGTATAAATCCATAGCATGCCCATCTCTTCAACAGCGAGGGCAGTTCCAGTAATTTTGGAAATGCAAAGCTACAGAAAGGGCAAGAACAATAATTCTGTGCAAAAGATGTTGGAAAACCTTAGCACAGGGAAAACTTAAACAAGCCAGAGCCTTTCAACCTGGAAAACAAGGAGAATAACAATGAAGTTCTAGACAAGCTGTTACCGCATGGAAAAGGTACACAGCAATGATTATTTAAAAGTAGTCTGAACTGAAAAAAATAGGGCACCAACTCAAACAAGCGGGTTCAAAAGCAAACAAAAGGAAGTTCATTTTCACACAACACCTAATGATGTTGTGGAACTCATTGCCACGGGATGTTGTGGCAGCCAAAAATACAAGTGGGTTTCAAAAAAATGATTAGACAATTTTATGGAAAAAGGTCCATCAAGGAATATCAAAAACAATGATACAGCTGCAGCCTGCAGCTCAGGAAGGTCTCTAAACCAGAAACCACTGGAAGCTGGGAGGGTTTACCAAAGGAAGTATCACTCTATACTCGTCCTGTTTTCCATACACAAGTTATTAGCCATTATCAAGAGGCAGGATATGGGGCTAGACAGACCTTTGCTGTGACTCTTTTTTATATTTGATCAACACTAACTGATGCAGATACAAACACAGACCCCTCCACGGTCATGGATAATCCTGCAAAAGGCTGCTCTAGTTAAAAGGCGCACAATTAGAATAATAACATAATAAATGACAGCATTTTTTATTTGAGTAGGACTAGAACCGGCTTTTCTGTTTCGTTAGGTATGTTCCAAGACTATGCTGTCCAGAGCAGAGTTATACTGTTATCCTCCTTTTTATTACCTAACTACAGCGAAAGAGACAAATCCAGCAGAAAGAACTAGCTCCAAATTTCAGCTGTAAGCCACACAATGACTTACACCCTGGTAACTGAGAGCTTGATGGCTTGATGGTGACTGAGGCAATGGCTTCCTTATATTCTCCATCAGTGAAAACAGAGAAGGAAGTGGGTGACTGCTAACTCAGCACCCCACCACCCTTAGATGCAGATGGCAAGTCTGCATATATGAGGACCAACAAAGCTCTGATGTTTGTGTGCATGGGCTTGTCCATAACTTGTTCCCCTAAGGACTACAGATCTTAGTTACAGCAATTCTCTCCAAACGCAGGTTCTTGAGAGTCAGGGGTGAGTGAGAATGATTCTGCTTCTTACATGTTAATTCATACTTGGATTACTAAAACCAGCAGATCCATGTTTGACACCAAAATAAACAATAACTGGAAAAGGTGGGTACTTCCTCTTTTGAAAAATCGTATCATTTATTTAGGCACCTAATCCCAAGACTTAGGTAAGTCTGTAGCTTTATTAGACCATTACCTTCATTCAGCCACCGATTCTAAACTTGCCACAAAAATATATACGTACTTCATATATGAACAGAAATTCTGACACCTCATTCATGTTGCCTTCCATTAGAAATCCTTCCACAAGACAGAGCAGTGAGATTCCTCAGGTCAAGGACTCTGGTTTGCTATGTGCTTCTTAACTCAGTATCCAGCATAAACAGGGTCTATGGCCTGGAAGTGGTGTTACAAAGATAATAATAATTGTAGCTTAAGTAAAAACAATCAAAGATAAAAAACAATACACTACGAGGGTATTGGTACACTGCTCCCCTTAAGAAAATTTGTTTATTCACCCCCTCAAAAAGGAGGTTGCCCTATTTATCTGCCAGGAAACCTCAGACATTCCTTGCATGTGTGGCACAGATGGTCGCCACACAACAAAAGGCAGAAGGGCTCCCTGCACACGCACGGTGGACGTGTCTGGTTTCTGGATATACAGAAGCTTGGTCAGAGCTACCGCTCCAGCAGGGCTGCTATGCATCCAAAATCCCAAACAAATTCAGAAAGCCACCAATATCCTTTGAACAACATCTCTTAGTAGAAAAAGAGACTGTCTGGGGAAAAAGGAGATGCACAGTGACCTTGGTTGTGAGTCTTAATTCGCTACTGTACATAAATTGTTTTGAGATCCCAAGGTGGGAAGTGCTAAGGGAGCAGAAGTATTATTTATTAAAGCTCGAGGCTCTGTTGCTTCTTTATCCTCAGATATTCTTCACATCTGATTTTTCATTCATGGCCATTGCTACTTCAAATTTTTTTCAGCCGTCTTGATCTTTTTTTTTTACCAAATGGAATTGCCCCAGGCAGAGGACATGCAGTATCTAGATTGGTTCATTGCATTTATTTATCTTACTTTTTTTCTAATTAATTTACTGCTTTGACCCCAGCCCTGCTCTTCCTTTAATTTTATAGCCAGATACCAAATGTGACTTCTCTCTATGAACAGTAATTATTTTGCAAAAATTTCCATTAATATTTTTATTACCTTGCTAAATACACACTTCTTCAGTGTATGGGAAGGGGTCTGCAAGGTCCATTTTAGCAAACTGCGTAAAAATATTGTTGCTAATTCTTCTGTAAACTGAGGGGCAGAGCAGTTGTGCAGTAACCATTTCAGTTCCCAAGGTAGACGATACAAGCTGTAATCAAAGAATAAACCTGGGGGAAGTGCATGAACTGAAACAAAGCAGAGCAGAAAAGTAATTCTGTAACACATTATATTATGTGACACAAATTGTATACAAGTTTCTGTCCTCCTTCAAGAAATTACTGAGTGCAGAACTGTATTCTATGCAATACATTAAAAAAATCGCTAAACATCTTTCTTCTTTTGAAGGAGTCATGCTACCTTTCAGTATTTTAAAAAAAATGCCCTTTTTTTTTTAACAATACAGGATACAATCTTTCTCTGCTTTTTCCTCAGATTAGTAAAAACATAAATAAACCAGGAAATTAAAGACACAAAAAAAAGAAGTGAAAGCTACCTTTTCTGCATCCTGTTGTGCCTAAACAGAACATGTAGTACCAGCCTGTACAATTTCTCAATAAAATATATTACAGACACTTCAAAAGCTGACCATAATCATGAGAGTTAAGTGAGGAATGTCAGCTTGGATGGGGGATTTCGCTGCTTTTGTTATTCATTAGTTAAGCATGCAGGTTTGTGTTTTTTACTTTACCTTGGATTTTACTGTAATGTAATGAACTCTGTTACCTTTTTCACTATCCTAAGTGTTCCTCTAAATGCTTGTATGGATTTGGGTTTAAGGATATTGTAACAGATCCAGAGGCTACTGAAATCAGAGGCAGAAGCCTCTGCAGAGTTTGCCTAGTCCTTCGATGTGGAAACTGTTTTTTCCTCTCTCTTCCTAATACCCTGGGATCAACCTTCAGACATGTTCAGAAATAGGGTGACTGCTACGAATCCAGAGGCAAAACTCACACTTACTTCAGCAAAACCAGGCTTTGCAGAAGAGCATATTTCATTGTAGTGGGATTGTTCCCATTACATGAAATTTATGCATTAAATTCACAGCATTTACAGGATTATGTCCTTAATAGTAACTGTGGGCTTGGGGTGTCCCATTGCTGTGTCTGTACACCACCTCCCCCCTCTATCTTGGACCTCTGCCATTTTCACCAAGGCACAGCTTATTTCCCTCAGGTACTTCATCACACCTGAGTTGAAGACTCAGATAGACACTACAGAAATAAAATCATCATCTTTGTAGTGGGATGCTTGAACTCCTCAGACAGTCTATCTCCGTGTAACCACCTACGAGAAACCGACAGCCAATGAACACACTTCTGTAGATTTTACTACTTCCAGAGCAGACTATATTTCTATAAAAAACATGGGTTTAGGATTTATGTGTCAAGTTCTGCATCAAATATACCCCTTTTACAGCCACAGCTCTGACAGGAAAACCCACCCCCCATTTAAAAAACAGATTACTTACCCAATGCAGACACATGTGGGTGCTCCACATCGTAATATCACAATTTATTTCGTATCTTCACAACAAGTCCTGCCTAGGCCTGCAGGGAAAGGAGGCTGCGTGCCACGGGCCTTTCAACCCTCCCTCTGGGGTGGATGTGGGGAGAAGCACCTTGCTGTGGGCTGAGACCCATTGAGGGGGTATCCACTGTGGGGGAGAGACTCCATGAGGGGTGAGACCTGATGAGGGGATACCCACCACAGGGTAGACCCACTGAGGGGAGAAACCTGCTGAGGGGATACCCACCATGAGGTAGACTTGCTGAGGGGAGAGACCCACTGAGGAGATACCTGCCATGGGGTAAACTTGCTGAGGGGAGAGACCCCCTGAGGAGACACCCGCCATGAGGTAAACTCGCTGAAGGGAGAGACCCCCTGAGGAGACACCCAGCACGAGGTAAACTTGCTGAGGGGAGAGATCCCCTGAGGGGATACCCGCCATGAGGTAAACTTGCTGAGGGGAGAGATCCCCTGAGGGGATACCCACCACGAGGTAAACCTGCTGAGGGGAGAGATCCCCTGAGGGGATACCCGCCATGAGGTAAACTTGCTGAGGGGAGAGATCCCCTGAGGGGATACCCACCACGAGGTAAACTTGCTGAGGGGAGAGATCCCCTGAGGGGATACCCACCATGAGGTAAACTTGCTGAGGGGAGAGATCCCCTGAGGGGATACCCACCACGAGGTAAACTTGCTGAGGGGAGAGATCCCCTGAGGGGATACCCACCATGAGGTAAACTTGCTGAGGGGAGAGATCCCCTGAGGGGATACCCACCACGAGGTAAACTTGCTGAGGGGAGAGATCCCCTGAGGGGATACCCACCATGAGGTAAACTTGCTGAGGGGAGAGATCCCCTGAGGGGATACCCACCATGAGGTAAACTTGCTGAGGGGAGAGATCCCCTGAGGGGATACCCGCCATGAGGTAAACTTGCTGAGGGGAGGCCTGCTGAGGAGACACCCACCATGGGCGGGACCCGCTGAAAGGAGAGACTCATTGAGGGGATATCCACTGCGATAAAGAGCCCTCTGAGATGACACCCGCTGTGAGGATGACCTGGTGTGGGGGAAACGACCGATACCTCAGCTCTGACCGCTGATGGCCGCGGGAAGAGCCACAGACTGCGCTGGTGGCTTGGAGTCAATTCTAGGGCTTTGTCTGTGGTTCTTTCTGGCCCCTGACGGAGCACGAAGGAAGGCGACAACTTGCTGCGGCGCTACGAAACCCCAGTCCGCCTGCCCAGCTCACCGGGACTCCCTCAGCTCCCCGCCGGGAAGCAGCGGCCACCCCCGTCCGCAGCCTCCACCCCGGGGCAGGCGCGGCGGCAGCGGCGCGAGCAGCAGCGCCGCCTGGCGGGCAGGGCGGG